>VZQC01015041.1:220343-227915 GCA_009823505.1 Rhizomys pruinosus | reverse complement strand
AGGCTTGCTTTGCTTGCCTCCTTCAGATGCCTTTGTAATGACAATTGGCGGGGGGCGGGTGCTCTTTAGCCTGCACCCAGGTACCTGGGTACCTGTACTTCAGGTGGTCTTGGGAGATCTCAGATCTCAAGACTCATACAACCCCACCATTTTTTTTTTTTTTTTGGTCTTTTCAATACAGGTTCTCCCTGTAGCCCCAGCTGTCCTGGAACTCACTCTGTAGACCAGGCTGGCCTTGAACTCACAAAGATCTGCCTGCCTCTGCCTCCAGAGTGTTAAGATTAAAGGTATGCGCCACCATGCCCTGCTAAACCCCACCTTTTATACCAGCTGGGAGTATAACTCTGCCCCCACAGCCACAAGAGTCAATTAAGTCAAAGACAACTAGATTAAGTCAAATAACAATCCGCCTTGCTGAAGCACCCAGCTCCTACCTACCTACCTGTGCTTCAGGTGGTCTTGGGAGGTCTCCCTCAAATGCTTTTATCTTGCCTAAGGAATGCTCTCCTACTTCGACGATGGAATTTACCCAATGATTTGGTTCACACAGTTTATTGGGGTTTTGTTTTCGACTAAATCCTTAGTAAATCCATATTACATTTGAAGGTAAGGAAAGAACTTCAGTTTAAATCTTTCAAAAAGTTATCTACATATACCAATAGCATTTCTGACCTAGCCTTTACTGATTTTGAAATGACTGTTACCATATTCTAGGTTATTATTTATGTTCAGATATATTCATCTGTTTCTGTGCTTTAAATTTCATATTTATTTGCATTTTTGGCTGTTAGTCGACACTATTGTTAAATACTGTTTTATAATGTTTTCCAAATGTCTTTGTCATTAGTTATAAAGAATTCTATGCCCTTATGGAGTGCACAAAGCTGAGCTTCACTGTTCGGGATGGTAGTCTGACTTCTACTTACTTCCATCTTCTGTAGACTTCATTAAATTTAGCATACCCAGGACATTCTTCTTCTGGCCATATGTCCTTATTTATACAATGCAGGCTACTAAGATTGTATTTTCCCATTACAATTTTAATTAACTCTACAGGAAAACCAATCTATTTTAAAATTTTTGATCAACTACTTAAATGAAATTCTTTTGTTTGACTTTCTTTCGCTAAATTCTTATCTTTCTTAGTTTAATATTTCCACCTTTTGGGAGGTAAAATGATATTGCATTCTAATTTATAATGAGTATACATTTAAATTATTTGATTAATTTTACTTGAATTACTAGACGTATGCTTAAAAACTATAGTTCAATTAAATATCTTTTATGATGTTTTCCCCTTTTCAGAATTCTGTTTGTTTTACTGCTTTGTTTTCTGTTTCTCTGGGGGTCCTGGGGATTGAACCTAGGGACTGAACAAGTAATCTACCACTGGGCTACAGACCCAAACTATGATTTTCAGTTTTAAATTTTAAGAGTAAAGTGATTTTATCTATTAATCTTTTTTTATTGAGCATTTGTACCTCTCATACAATGGTTCCATCAAATGCAGCACCCCCCCCACCATGCTCCAACCACACATCAGGACTCATGCATTACAACATTCAAGCTAAGCCCCAACAGTCAAGCTCTTAAACCCAGATGTCCTTCTGTGCAGATTCATGCACTGGAGTCTAGTCAGCATATCTACAAATCCCAGGTAAGGCACACTCTTCCTTATCCTACCTTTAATCCCATTATTCAGGAGGCAGAAGCAGGTGTATCTATGTGAGTTCAAGGACAGCCTGATCTACCTATTGAGTTCCAGGCCAGCTGAGGCTACAAGGGAGACCCTGTCTCAAAAGATCAAAAATAAAATAAAATAAAATGAAACTTATTCTAGTAATTGTTAATATATAAACCAGTAAGAAAACCACATATACACACATATATTCACATGCACAAACACACAGACATACATAATATACACACAGACATACATACATATACAGAAAGACACACAAAGACATATGGACATGCACACATCTGCCCATTCATACACATATAGACACACACACAAATACATATGTAGACACACAGATATGCATACACATGGACATGCAAACAGACATACATGTACCACATACACACTAGTAAACACACACCAATATATAACAATACACAGACACACAGACATACACATACACACATACATACAGAGAATCACACAGACATACACAGATATATATATGCATATATATATAGGTATACACACAGACATATATACAGGTATACACACAGACATACACAGACATATATACAGGTATACACACAGACATACACAGACATATATACAGTTATACACACAGACATGCACAGACATATACACAGGTATAAGCACAGACATGCATACAGGTACACACACACACACACACACACACACACACACACACACACGCGCTCAGCGTTCCAGACCGCAGGGTCATGCCTGTGCCTTCACACTGGATCCCCACATGCTGTGGTGCTGCACTGGTCTTCATCTTGAGTAGTCTCCGTGTTCATCTTGAGTAGTCTCTGTTCGTTTCTGCTTCATCCCCCTCAGCACACTGTGGGGTCCATGAGACAGTCCTCCTCAGCAGCCGTCTATGCTCAGGTTTGTCCCATGGCTGTCACCTCTGTCTCCTTCCACCATATGTTTCCTGCTGTCTTTTTTTTTTTTTAATTTTTATTTTTTGGTCTTTTCAAGACAGGGTCTTTCTTTTGTTGCTGTTAGGTATCCCGTTCAGGGTCTAGTCTTCTCTGTGTCTGCTTGTTTGTTTTGTTTGCTTGTTTGAGAACAGTTTTCAGAAAGTTCCTGGGGATGAATGATTAGTCAATCAAATCCTTTGCTTGGAAGCAATGCATGTTGTACGGTGCATGTGGGCTTGTGTAGTACAAAGCTGTTGTCACTCAGGCACCATCTACATTGTTTCCTGCGACAGGATCACTCATCAGCCTGGAAACCACAACCCAGCCTAGGATGTCTTACCACCATATATGCCTGGCTTATTACATGCTAGTGCTGGGATGGACCTTGGTCCTGAAGCAGTACAGCAAGCTCTTGACCAAGTGAGCCATCTCTCCAGCCTGAAGCCAGTATCTGAGAATGCCATTCCATCCTCACGTTCCTTCCATAGTTTGGCTAGCTGGAGAACTGTAGGTGAGCAGTCCCATCCCTGAGAGCCTTTGATACATCTCTTCTTCTGGTCCCTCCCGTAGTTTGGCTAGCTGGAACTGTAGGTGAGAAGTCCCATCCCTGAGAGTCTTTGATACATCTCTTCTTCTGGTCTTCTAGGAGTTAGGATTGCTACTGAGATACCTAGGGCCATTATAACTTACTTCTTGTCTCTGAGAGCATGTGTATGGGAGATTAATCTGTTAATTTATTGATGTTGTTTTTGTCTTGGGGGGATTAGGATAACACTGATTCATAAAAGAGTTTGGAAGCATTCCTTCCTTTTATTTTTTATAGAACAATTTGAGAATAATTGACTAGTTCTTCTTAGGGTATTTTAGAATTCTGTACTGAATCATCTAGACCTGGGCTTTTGTCAATTGGGAGATTTTTTTTTAATCAGTGTTTCAGTCGCATTGCTTGTTATAGCTCTGTTTATTTATTTCATTTTGGTGTAACTTTGACAGGTCATATACATCTGCAAATTGATCTTCTGTTACATTTTCCAGTTCATTAGAATATAATTTTCTGGATTTCATTGGTTTCTATTGTGATGTCACCCTTTTCATTTCTAATTTTAATAATTTTGGTCGTATCTCTTTTGGGTTAATTTGGCTGTTTGTTGATCTTGTTTGTCTTTTCATTAAATCAACTCTTTGTTTCATTAATTCTTTGTGTGTTTTATGTTCTTTATATTTCATTAATTTCTCTCCTGATTTTGATTATTTTTTCCCATCTGCTGAGTTTGAGTTTGGTTTGTTCTTGCTTCTTGACTTCTCTAAGGTGTATCATTTGTGATCTCCCTGATTTTTTAACAACTTTAAATGCCTGTTTATAGCAAAATGACAGTTTCATAATCACTATTCTTTAAATTTGTCAATTTTATATGATATATTTTGATCATATTTAGATCCTCTCCCATATCCAAAACCCTCCTTCTAGTCTTCCACCAAATTTTCATACTATAATATGAACACACTGTGCACACACACACACACACACACATCTTAAGGTCTGTAGAGTCAGGTTTGTGGCTCCAAATACACTTCAGTGTGGATTCTTCCAATGAAGCCTAGTCAACCTATTCAGAGTCTCATCTTTAAATGTGGCTGACTCTTCCCTTCCCAGCTGCCGATAGTTCCTCAGGTCGGAGTTTCTTCCCCACTGCCCCGCAGTTACACTGGGATTTTGTCTGGTTTGAGCTTATATGGGCCTTGTGCATACTGTCACCATTGCTGTGAGTTCCTGTGAGTGAGTTACCAGCTCTCTGAAAAACGTCCGTTGTGGTCATCTACCCCCTCTAGCTATTACAATATTTCTATCCCTCTTCCTCAGTGACCCCTGAGCCTGGGGAGGCAGAAGTTTGATCTGGGTATCCTACTCAGGGATGACCACTCTGCAGATCTAGGTGTCCTACTCAGGGATCAGCACTCTGCAGATCTGGGTGTCCTACTCAGGGATAAGCACTCTGCAGATCTGGGTGTCCAGCTCAGGGATGAGCACTCTGCAGATCTAGGTGTCCTACTCAGGGATCAGCACTCTGCAGATCTGGGTGTCCTACTCAGGGATCAGCACTCTGCAGATCTGGGTGTCCTACTCAGGGATCAGCACTCTGCAGATCTGGGTGTCCTACTCAGGGATGAGCACTCTGCAGATCTAGGTATCCTACTCAGGGATGAGCACTCTGCAGATCTGGGTGTCCTACTCAGGGATGAGCACTCTGCAGATCTAGGTGTCCTACTCAGGGATGAGCACTCTGCAGATCTAGGTGTCCTACTCAGGGATGAGCACTCTGCAGACTCTTGTTCTCTGCACATTGGTCAGTTGTGGTTCTCTTTGTTAATCACCGTCTGCTGCATAAGGAAGCTTCTCTGGTAAGAATTGAGAGATGCATTAGGAATCAGATTAATACTATTTCTTTCTCTCTTTTTGTCTTTTTGAGACAGGGTCTCCATGTAGCCCCAGCTGGCCTGGAACTCACTATGTAGATCAGGTTGGCCTTGAACTTACGGAGATACTACTATTTCTATTTAGCAGAATAATTGTCTTAGGTTCCCTCCCGTGGCCTGTGGACTGTCTAGCCTCAGATTTCCAGGCCTGATATCAGTGTCACGTATGAGCTCCATCCTATGAAGTGGACTTTAAATGTTTATGCCACTGTTACAGCAGCGGGTGTATGTTTTCATATGTTCCATATGTTGTACCTTGCATGATTCACAGCTGGGTAAGGTTCGCGCTCAGTTTCTCTTCAGGTAGCCTACATGACACCTTCCAGCATAGATGAAGCTTTCCGGTCAGCACTGGCTTCATTTCTCCGTAAACTGCTTTCATTGTGACCCACGGCTTTGGACATTGTTGCAGAGAAACTTTCCCCTAGAAGGGCGAGGACACTGCCCATGGGCAGCTACCCCGCACCCTGGAGCCAACCTGGCTTCTCTGCCATTTCCAGGTTTCCCCCCAGTTCTATAGGCAATGCAAGTAGAGTTCTCCAATCTCAGTTAAAACCAGAGAATTTTAATGGGGTTGCTTACAAACTAATGGCAAAGAAACATACACTCACTTAAGCCACACACACAGCTGGGTGCCCTGTCCAACATGGCTTCCTGGAGTTCCAGAGCCACCCCTGTGCCCTCTGCTCCTTATGCTGGTCAAAGGGAGGCAAGAGAAAGCGTCCAGCTTCTAGTGGTGGGCGCTTTATACAGCTCTATGCCTCTCAAATTCCCAGAATTCCGTGCACTTTGCATGAAGATTTTCAGCACCATGGGAAGACTCACTGTGCAGGGAGGGGACTTAGCTCCTCCCACTCACTCCCACTCAGCTGCTCCAGGTCATGAGCTCGTTTCAAAGAAGAATTCCCTGGGCTGGAGAGATAACCTAGCGGTTAAGAGCACCGACTGCTCTTGCAGAGGACCAGCGTTCGATCCCCAGCACCCACATGGTGGCTGAGAATCGTCTGTGACTCCAATTCCAGGAGAACTCTAGTTCCAGGGGAACCTGAGACCCTCTTCTGACCTCCGCGGCATTGCACGACACGGGTGCACAAACCTACATGCAGACAGTACATTCATACACATTCAAAAATAAATAAAATTAAAAAAAGTTAAAAAAAAACAAAGAAGAAATCCCTTCCACAGGTATATATTCATTTTCAGTCAATTTTAGGAATAATTTGATTCACTTACTGGTTTCTTCAATAACTCATTCATCATTCAGTAGCACATTGTTTAATCTCCATGAGTTTATTTCCTATAACATAGTAGACACAGAGTAGTTGTGCTGGGATTCTCCGTCTCCTTATAAATGACACAGTTTTTTATATTTCTTTATGGGAAAATTCCTTATTAAATTTAAAGTTGATTCTATCTGACAGTAAAATAATTTGGACATGCAATATTTGAAAATCATTCTTGGAATTGTCTATGATGTAATTATTAATGTATTTAAAATAATTTGACTCTAGATAGTACACTTAGGAAATAATATATGTATATAGGACACGTATTTCAGAAAAGTATCATATCAGTTAGTTATACTCTATTATTCAGGTTCCATAAAGCATGCTGATGACTTTGTATCAGTCTATCCTTGACCTTAAGGAGGAATGGTTTTGATTAAAAAGTTTTGAGATACTGGAGCTAAAGTAATGTTTTCTGGGAAGCTTCTAGAATTTAACCTGTATGTGTCACCAGCAATGACAACCTCAGTTATAAAAACATCCTGTGAAAAGTCTGGAACAATGTAATAAGCCATGACAGGGCTACCATTTGCTTTCTGAAGACAAGTCCCTGGGACGTTAGCCTAGTCTCTTTCTTGAATAAGATTCCAGATGAGAAGGTTGACTACTGCTATGAAAAAAGCATATTCATAATTTAATGTGATGTTTTGTTTCCCCAAATTCATAATATTCTCTTAGTGGACAACAAAGATATATGAAAAGAGTATTGCTTATGACTTATGATTTTACTATTTTACAAGGTCATTTCTTTACTAGTTTACTGGATTTTCTCTTAGGCATGTATATAAGATTTAAATGTATGAAAAGGATAGCTGAAATGCTCCCTCGAAATGACTGTGCTATTTTCTGTTGCATGTTTAATTACCTATCTGAAAGACTCAAGAGAATTCCACTCATATTGGATAAGAAAGCAGGCAGTGTGTGTATGATTTATAGGCTTAAAGATGGGGATGAATGCATTCTAGCCTTCAGTGATGCATTCTTGATCTGTATTTAATAAACAAAGCATCTTGGGTACACCATATTCTCTTTAAAACAAAGTCAAGCTGCTGCGGAGGGTGCCACTTTCTGCATGATTTATAAGCTCTAATCTAGAGTACGAATGCATTCTGGCCTCTAGTGCATTCTTGATCTATATTTAATAGAAAAAGCATCTTGGGCATACCATATTCTCTGTGGAGGCTGC
>VZQC01015041.1:205343-215343 GCA_009823505.1 Rhizomys pruinosus | reverse complement strand
AAACTTATCCATTGTTTATTAGATTACAGATTCAAGTGGACATCTTATTTGACATTTTTTTTCCTATGTGAGAATGAATAAACAGTAAAACATACATGCCATGAAAATCACTGCATAACAACCACAGTTATTCTTAGCACACTAGAGGGAGAGGAGGATGCTAAGAGATTGGTGTCTGATGAGTACTGTGTACTTCAGAGACAGAGCCTTGTGGTTCTCCTTCTTCCATAGAATAGAAATGGGACTATGAATTCCCTCAGTCTCCTCTGTAAGGATACTGAGCTAAGCAGAGTTCCCAAGGGGGGTGGTGGGAAGAATAGTAGGGAAGGGTGGGGGAGTGAAGGGAGCAAGGGACAGGGAGGGAGGGGAGCAAGAGCAGAGACCTGTTGTGTTCTGTCGAGGTAAACAGCTCCTGGGATTGTGGGGCCTGAGAAGTCCTGCAGCAGACCATTGGCTTTCATAAAGGGAAGCCCAGGGGTGTCAGGAGTATGGTTCAATCCAACTCCCCAAACCTCAGAACCAGCCAAGTGGATGGTGTAGGTCTCACTGAAAACCCAGAGAGGAGCTGATGCAGCTCCTGCAGCCCAAAGTGCAGTGCTGTAATGCTGCACTAAAGGCCAAGGGTAGAAGAAAAGGGTGTTCCAACTCCAGGAAGGAAAGGAAATGATGGAGGGGGAAGAGAGGGAAGAGAAGGAGAAGGAGGAAGAAAGAAGAGGAAGAGGGAGAGGAAGGAGAGACGGAAGATGAGAGGGAGAGAGAGAAAACAATGGAACAACGAAGGAAGGAGGGAAGGAGGTGAGGCGGGAAGGAGGGAGGATGTGGATTTGCCTTCCTCTGTCCTTTTGTTCTCTCCAGCCCTCCAGCAGGCTGGATGGTGCATTCGCTGTCTGAGTGTGGCTCTCCATGCTGGTCTTTTCTGGGAATACTCATGTAGACACACTCCAAATTATTGCTTTACCAGTTGTCAAGATGTCACTCAATTCAGTCAAACTGACACTAAACATCACAGTACTTGCCCATTTTTGAGATCCTCATTGTCCTAGTTTGTCTTCCATTGCTGTGACAAAACACTCTGACTGACACCAACTTGGGGAGGAAAGGGTTTATTCAGCTTACATCTCCTGGGTCACAGTTCATCTCTCAGGGAGCCCAAGGCAGGAACTCAGGGCAGGAACCTGGAGGCAGGAGCTGAAGCACAGGCCATGGAGGAATGCTGTTCACTGGCTTGCTCTTCTGGCTCATGCCCAGCCTGCCTTCTTATACAGTACACAACAACCTGCCCAGGGTGACACTACTCATTGTGGGCTGGGCCCTCCCACACTGCTCGACCATCAAGACAATACTCCATAGATGTGGCCACAGGCCAATCCAATGGAGCCAATTCCCCAATTGAGGCTCCCTCAACCCAGGTGTGTCAAGTTGACACTAAAGCTATCCAGCACAACTGACCCCTTGTCAACTTGACACACAAAACACATCACTATTAAACCACCACCTTTCCAGTTCTTATCCCCAAAGTATGTTGTTAACATTAATCACAACCTAAGACAGTACAACCTTAAAAGCCCCACAGTCCTTAAAATGTCCAAACGCTTAAAAGTTCACAGTCTGTTAAAAGTCTCTTAACTGTGGGCTGCTGTAAAATCCAAAACAAGTACTGTCTTATTTCAAAGGGAAGCATCAGGCACACTCAAACAAAACCTAAGTCCAGCAAAGTAGCTCCAGGCTGGACACCTGGGACGCATGATCTTCTGGGCTCCAAAGGGTTTCGGCAGCTCCCCCTCTCCAACTCGGCCATCCATGGCACACACAGCTCATCTCGTAGACCCAGGCCGACTCCATTCCACACCTGCTGCTGCTCTTGGTGGTCGTCCTACAGTCCTGGCATCTCCAAAATGCTGGGGTCGCCACTGAAACTGAGGCAGCACCTTCACCAATGGTCTCTTCTGACCTCTCCTGGTGCAAAGCCTCAGCTTCTCTCCATGACCCCTGCAATCCTGGGGTCTTCACTGCAACCGAGGTGCACTTCCACCAATGGTCTTTCCTGACCTCTCAGTGCCAAGCCTTGGCTGCTCTCTGTGACCCCCTCAAATTTCAACACCAGAACCATATAGGAGACTCTTATGTGTTACCAAGTTCTGCTTCTGGCTCAAGATGGAGGCTCGGGCCCCTTCTGGATCATAGCTTCTGTGTGCTGACCCTGAGGAAATTCTTCCCAGAAGATTTCACCACAGTGATGCTGGTCTCTTGTTACTTACAGCTGATTCTTCAGCCCCAGCTAACCAGCATCAATTGTCCCATTACAACAAAGATTTCACTTCAGGTTCTGGTCTCTTGTTACTTACAGCTGATTCTTCAGCCCCAGCTGACCAGAACCCACAGATTACACAGTCCTGATGATCTCTGCTCCCCTTTGAAGCTAGAAACTTCACAAGCCAGGCCTCCATCTTCTACAACTCCTTCAGCAAAACTGCTCCAAGCTCCACAGCAATGATCTTTAGGCATTCAATGATCTTCCCAGCCTCAAATTCCAAACGCCTCCACAATCCTTCCCCAAAACACCAAGGTCAGGTCTGTCACAGCAATACCCCACTCTTGGTACCAATTTCTGTCCTAGTTTGTCTTCCATTGCTGTGACAAAACACTCTGACCAACACCAACTTGGGGAGGAAAGGGTTTATTTAGCTTACATCTCCTGAGTCACAGTTCATCTCTCAGGGAGCCCAAGGCAGGAACTCAGGGCAGGAACCTGGAGGCAGGAGCTGAAGCACAGGCCATGGAGGAATGCTGTTCACTGGCTTGTTCTTCTGGCTCATGACCAGCCTGCCATCTTACACAGTACACAACAACTTGCCCAGGGTGGCACTACTCATTGTGGGCTGGGCCCTCCCACACTGCTTGACCATCAAGACAATACTCCATAGATGTGGCCACAGGCCAATCCAATGGAGCCAATTCCCCAATTGAGGCTCCCTCAACCAGGTGTGTCAAGTTGACACTAAAGCTATCCAGCACACTCATGCTTATGATCTAATCTGCTTTCAAAGGCTCCACCTCTTAATAGGATTACTTGAATGGTTAGTGTTCAACAAATGAAATTTGGGGTGTAGATACATTCAGCACAGCATGAAGAAAACTTAAGAGCTATCAGTGGAAGGAGCCATGAAGTGCTTCATATGTTCCTCCAACTCTGTTGTTCTAAAAAAGGTAAAACCAAAGAGCAAGAAAAGATGTTCCTGAGGGTTTTTCTGGAGTGGAAGGATGGGTAGAAAGTCAATAGATTTTAAATTATTCTTTGCAAGAGTCTAAATATTATGCACAAAACACCAGTGCAACAGAAATGTGAACCACAGGATAAATGACCGACTCAGTTGGTAGGTCAGTGTGTGTTCTGTGGTAACAAATCCAGGATGCTGATCCAAGCCACTCTAATGGGAGCATCCCAACTGGAAGGAAGGAGAGTGCAGGGTGCTTGTGATGACCTTTTCAAACTTCCTGTAAAAGGAAAACTGCTCTAAAAGCACCTATTCTTTGTTAAAAACTTACTTCCTCTCCTTTCAGTCTAGTGTCTTTCTATATTCACTTTTGAGAATTAAATTTGTGAGGTGGTCAGTGCACAGGGAAGGTGAGGACAGGTTCTTTACTGAACTCTGGGTCAGTTGTATTATGGGAGCCTAAGTTTTCGGCTTCCTCCAATAGGAAGGCGGCCAATTTTACTGTAACTACTGAGGACTATGTTATCATTGAAGAAAATACAGGGGTTGGAGAAATGGTTCTTCAGTCAAGAGCACTAGCTGCTCTTACCAAGGACCCAGGTTTGGTTCCCTGCACCCACATGGTGGCTAACAACCACCTGTGACTTCAGATGCAGGTGATTTGATGCCCTCTTCAGGCCTCTGTGCACACTGAATACATATAGTACACAAACGTGTAACCAACGCATTCATGCACACAAAAAAGAAGCCAAACGTTTCAATGTTATGACCTGAAGTGTCCTTGAAACTATGTATCAAAGAGCAAAAAGTCGGTGTACAAAGACTAGTGAGCCTTAGTAGGACATGCAGAGGACTCCCTTAGGGCATGTGCTCATATCCACCGTGTTTTGAACATGCAGACCAGCAAACCCAGGAGGCTCAAATGCAGATGGATTGACAGTGTCGGGGACAGGGGTGGGATGGGGACGGTGGACTGCTGTGCTAGAGCCACTGAGTGCAGTGTGATCCAGAGCCATATGAGCGTTAGTGCCATTAAAGTCTGCACATTAAAGAATAAATGTTGTGTCTTATCACAACATAATAGACTAGAATTACAAGCTAAAGAAATGTTTCAGAACCAGTTGAAATTTTTATCCTGATATCATATACTGGTGTAATTAACAAAATGATGACATACCAGGTAATGCCATGGAACACTTGTGTAGGCATCTTGTGTACAAGATAAAGTCAAAACATGCTGATAAAACTTCCGAGTGACAAATAGAAAATGTATTTTTATGTGTAGCAAAAAATCAGATTGAGATAAACTTTGGCTAAACTTACTATAGAAGAAACTGAAGTCTAATGCGTGATTTTTATGTGTATGAATCTTCTGCCTGCATTTATGTAAGTGTGTCTATGTCACGCAGTCCCCACAGAGGGTAGA
Organism: Rhizomys pruinosus; assembly: GCA_009823505.1. NCBI lineage: Eukaryota > Metazoa > Chordata > Mammalia > Rodentia > Spalacidae > Rhizomys > Rhizomys pruinosus. Next base: position 210,702 of record VZQC01015041.1, on the reverse strand, counting down.
AGAAGGTGTTGGATCCCCTGGAACTGGAATTAAGGATGGTTGTTAGCCAACATGTGGGTGCTGGGAATTGAACCTGGGTCCTCTTCAAGGGGAACCATGCTCTTAACCACTGAGCCATCTCTCCAGCCCCTAATGTGTGACTCATGGATTCAGAAAAAGAACACCAGAGAAGTAGAGCAGTTTGCACAAAGCCATATTTTCTTCCTTGCTTCTCTTTTCCATGATCATATATATTGCTTTGATAGAAATTAAATGATCAGTAATTCCTCACTTGCCTTTAAAAATTTTATTTATCTTCTATGTGTATGAATGTGCTGTCTGCATGCAGGTCTGTGCACCTGTTTCGTTCAGTGCCACAGAAGTCAGAAGAGGGTGTCAGATTCCCCTGGAACTGGAGTTAAAGACGGTTCTCAGCCACCATGTGGGTGCTGGGTATAGCCATTTATTAACCACATGTTAAGCCGGGCGTGGTGGCGCATGCCTTTAATCCTAGCACTCGGGAGGCAGAGGCAGGTGGATCTTTGTGAGTTCAAGGCCAGCCTGGTCTACAATGTGAGTTCCAGGACAGCTGGGGCTACAGGGAGACCCTGTCTCGAAAAGACCAAAAAAAAAAAAAAAAGAAAAAGAAACCACACGTTAAATGTAAAGTTCAGTGGTATGGGGCTGGGGAGGAATCTTGGTGGATAAAGGCACTTTCCACCAGACGGACAAGCTGAGTTTGAGCCTGAGATGAACAGAGTGGAAGGAGAGGAAGTTCCCACGCTTCATCCCTTGACCACATGTGTGCACATATCCACACGCAGTGCTAGTGCACAGAAGATAATAAATGTATTAGAAAATAAAGCTCAGTGTTACCACACACAGACACACACACACATGCACTCACACTTTTCCTCTTAACACCCAAGCTTATTGTAGTTATGATATCTAACACTAGCTGACTGGGTAAGTAACTTCTGCTGAGCTCATGGGTGGCTTCTGGAAGGAGGAAACTGATTTTCCCTCTGCCCACTTAGGCTCTCTGCTAGGCTTCTGGAAATTAAACTAGTAAAAGGAATATTTGATTGTATACACTCAAGAAAGTATACACACACACGCACACACACACACATATGGGAGGGGATGAAGGGAGAAGAGCAGGAAATCAAAGATGGCCTAGAAGAAAGAGGCCCACACAAGTCTCATCAAAGGGAAGGGGGTTGGGAACTTTGGGTGGGGAGGCAAGTTCTGAGCAGGAGAGAAAGAGTCTGCTCAATGAGTGTGATTTCCTTGTGTTTCTAAGTGATCGCAGTCTCTCTGAGTAGACATTTCCTGTACACGGGGGAAGTTCCTACTCTATCTCTGCCAGCGGGGCAGACATAAACAGCTTTCCGGGAGTGTGTGACTCTCAGTTGCCTTCAAGTAGTTCATCAGCCCAAGATGGTTACTTTTGAGTGGCATTTCCTAGTCCCCTTCACTTTTCATTTGGGGAACCTATTTGTTCCAAACTTGTTAACTCTGTATGGTCACTTAACTACAGAGGACTGATTGTTGAACCACATGTAAGAAGTGTGTGTTCTGGAGACCTGTTCTCAGCCTGCTCTACTTCTGTGCACAGAGATGCGGTGGATCTGGCATCTGCTGACCAGGCGGGCATTCTCATCGGCTACTGTCCGCAACAGGATGCCCTGGATGAGCTCTTGACGGGTTGGGAACATCTCAGTTACTACTGCATCCTGCGTGGGATTCCCAGGCAATACATCCCCCAGGTAAGAAACCCTTGGACTTTCCAGAGGAATAGGACCCAGGAGGGATGCTGGAAGCCCAGCTTGGCATCAAGGCTGCTTGCTCAACCCAGGATAAAAAGTCGCACTGGCAGATGAATTCAATGCCAAGCCCATTTTCAATATTAAAATATGACTGCCTGGTTGATACTACATGTTTAGAATGTGTCTTTGAGGGGATCCTGAGGAAGAAGGTAAATCAAAGTTAACATCCTCTGTAACATTGTCTCTTTTCTGTTTTTACTGTAAATGTCCTTCATGCTCACTGGCTGATTCATTTTTAGTCAGGAATAAATATGACAAGCTTGGCAGTGTGTGTGTGTGTGTGTGTGTGTGTGTGTGTGTGTGTGTGTGTAATTTGGGAGTGTTTGGAGTGGGTGACTCCCCTGTGAGCAGGTAAACAGATTCCTGTATGGGGTGCTTACTGGTGGGGCCTCAGAGGAATAAAAGAGTAGAACTGGGGCTGGAGAGATAGCCTAGTGGTTAAGAGCACCGACTGCTCTTGCAGAGGACCCGGGTTCGATCCCCAGCACCCACATGGCGGCTAAGAACCGTCTATAACTCCAATTTCAGGAGAACTCCAGTTCCAGGGGAATCTGACACCCTCTTCTGACCTCTGTGGCATTGCACGACACGGGTGCACAAACCTGCTGCAGACAGTACATTCATACACATACAAAAAAAAAAGAGTAGAACTGCAGCCCCCCCCCAGCACATACATACCTCCTCACATGCTGTCTGAGGGAAGAGCAGGTGAAACAAAGAGCAAGAGAAGAGAGAGTTGCCACTTCTCTTGATGTAGGCTGCATGGTTAGAGCAGAGCCCAGAGCCTCAATGGACAGCTCAGAGGATATTTGGATTAGGAGACTGCCAGAGTGGAAGTTACTTGAGGCACATTGTTCCCACTGTATAACTCTTTGAGGTATGTGGAGTGCGTGCTGGGTTTCTGTGTTATGAAAAAGGCAGAACAGAAAAAGGGTGGGGTTGCTGATGCGTCTTCTCTTAGAGTCCGCGGGCGATGAAGCATCCTAGGAGTCATGGGAGATGAAACTCATAGCCGTTTCCTTCACCACTCCATGAAAATTCATTCTCTGTGCTGTTTCTGTAATGCTGCAGTCTTTATTTCTTATTTGTGCTCCATAGCAGAGTAAACCTAGAACAAAAATCTCTCCTGTTTATTGTCCAGCCCCTGGACCTTTTACATATCCTGCTTAATAAACAAAGAAAACTGACCTCCTTGCAGGAGCCCTGCTGGGTGCAGTCAAACAGCTCTTGGTATCCAATGCTAATTGTTGGTTCTGTCTTTAATGGCCATTTTCTCTGTCAGCTCCCCCTTGTTAGTTTTTGATTGAAGAGGTGGACACTTGGCAGGGGCTGTAAGCTGGACCCTTCTGTCTAGGAAAACAAACCCGTGAAAAGTCTTTCTTAATAAGACTTGGCACTTCCTGTCATCCAGGGCACGCGCCATCTCACTGCCCGCAATCTTATATCTTGAACCTCTCTACTGATAAATTATTTTAATGGTCACCAATTAGGAACTTGTATTATTTTTTTTTAATGAAACTGGGATGGATTTTGCAAATGATGTTGCTACTTGCTTTGGAGGTTTATCAGCACAGTTTCTAGATATTCCCAAAAGAGATCACACCTTTCTTGGCAAATTTCTGTCTGGTATAAATTGTGTGACTATTTGAAATATAGAAGAAGCATGAGTATTAAAGTATATAAAATAACATAAAATGCCCATACATGCTGAATTGGCTTTCACTTGGCTCCCGTTCAGGTTCTGAAGGTTGAAGTGATGATTTCTGGTCTGCGCATTATTCACACTGCAGTTTTACACCAGGGCATATTTAAGCTGCAGTTAGTTCTCCTGGCTGGTGAGGCATTGTCTTTCAAGCCATAGCCAAATGCTTCTACAGTGTAGGCATAATCTGGGAAGCTGGAGAATGTGTTAAAGCTAAGTTGCTGGCGATTTCAGGACTAATATCATATCCAAACATCACTTCTAATTGGGATGACAGCTGGTGAATTCTGCGTTTTGATCCTGTCTGAGATAGAAGTGGGGTCTTTAGTGATCTCATTTTTGTAAATACTTGCACATCGTTCCCAGAGAATATTTGTACCCAGTGTGGCTTCCCAGAATCTTGTCTGTAGACTTTAGAATTTATTTATCATTCCCAGTGGGCTTTGCAAAGAGCTAGGAGTTTCAGGTCAAGAATAGGACCAGTAAGTCATTGGCAGAGGGAAGGCCATAGGATGGATTTCCATTGGGAATCTCCAGTTTCTTTTCCTATCTAATGTCTCATTTTGATCTTGAAGCTCATGGCAGGATTTTGGTTTGGCTGTCACCTGTGCCAGTGGGCAGCCTTTGGCTGTGGCATCTGATGACTGTGTGTATGCTGTTCTGGAGAATATATTTTTGCTACAAGGATGTTTACCAAAGCCCTACTGTGTGCCAAGTATGCTGTCGTGTGAGCCATGAAGTTAGATGGATTCCAGTCCTCTGCATTAAGTGTGGGACAATTTCTAAAGATTTCTGAGAGAAAAAAAAATGAGTGATTCTGTAGCCTTTTGTTATTCTGGGACAGGAGCAGTGAGATTTTGTGGCTCACGACATTTGGAGACAAGGTAGTATTTTGCCAGCCTCAATCGCTAGGACATTACATTTGCCATTATTTTGATAGCAGTGCTGAGTGCAGAAAAGAGGTCAGCAAAATACATCTTATTAGGTCATTTTCAGTTATTTTCTGAAAGTGACATTCACAAAGCATTAGATCAGATGGATATATTTGTTCCTGCACATTCCAGAATCTTCCTTATGATTAGCTGCTCTGAAATGTGTAGACAGCACTATTTAACCTTTAGTGAAATTAAGGAACTATGACAAACTTTTTTGGGGGGGTTCATAAAAATGAGCAATAGAAGCTTGGCAAATTATTTAAGATGTATTTATTCTGAGGTGCATTTCTCCAGAACTAGCTTTTTTAAAATCATTATTTTGTTTCATTTTCTCCTTTATTAGCTTCCTTTCATTCCTAGTCTGAATAAAATGCATTACAGAAAAATAAGCATTTTAATGGACATAAATTTTATATTTTGGACATTTATATAGGTCAAAAGATCGCTAAATTTTTATTACTTTTGCATTTTTGCTAGTCTTTCAGTTGTTCGTGTTTGCAAAACACACAGATTCCCAGTGCTGCCCACAGAACTCTTCCTTTATGGGAAGGAGGAGGAGGACTGCCTCTGCTGGGAGCCTGCTGGCTTCCTCCCCCACTTCTAACAGTCAGCACCTCTCTTCTGTGAGTCCTCCTGAGCACCCTGGGTCTTTCTCTAATCCTCTCACCTGTAGCCTCCTCTTTAGATATTCATGTTTGCTTAATAATATATATATATATATATATATATATAGCTATTCATGTTTGCTTAATAATATATATATATATATATATTTATCAAATCTAGACCTGTGTCCCCCTCCCTACTCCCCCACCCCATCAGAGCTCATGCATTCTGCCAAACATGCTTTTCATCTCTTTCTCAGTCTTTCTCAGTATTCTCCATGTGGAAGTTGACTGTTTTGAGCAGAAGTT
>VZQC01015041.1:122349-199634 GCA_009823505.1 Rhizomys pruinosus | reverse complement strand
CCTTTTTTAGTTTGGGGAAGTTTTCATCTATTATTCTGTTGAAGATCTGATCAATACCATTCTCTTGGGATTCTTCTCCTTCCTCTATTCCTATGATGCGGAGGTTTGATCTTTTCATAGTGTCCCACAGCTCCTGGTTGTTCCATTTTTGTGTATTTTTAAATTTTTCATAATCTTTCCTTGAGGTTTTTAGTTGTTCTGTGTTATCTTCCAGGTCTGATATTCTTTGTTCTGCTTCCTCCATTCTGCTTCTGAGGCTTTTTCCATTCCTTTCCTCTTGAATGGATGAGTGTTTGATTTCCTTTTTCATTGCCTCTTCTGATTTCTTTAGTATTTCTACTTCTTTTTGGAGCTTCTCATTCTCTTTCTGTAGCTCTTTCCTTTGCTTGTTTGTTTCCTTATCTTTTTCAGCATGGGATCTTTTCAGTGTTTCTACTTCCGGAGTTTGTCATTCTCTCTCTCTAGGTCCTTCTTGAGTTCTTCATTCTCTTTTCTCAGTTCCTTGATTTGCTCTTTACAATCTTGTAGTTCTTTAAATATGTTCCCAATTGTGTTTCTGATATCTGTGTCCTGGGGCATCCCCAGAGGAATCCCACTGTAGGAATCTTCCATAGGGTTGGTAGATCTTGGTGCAGGATTATCCTGCCCCTTTCCCGTGTTGTCTCTTCTTCGTGTTCCTGGCATATGGGCTTCTCCTTGCCTGTATTCCAATGTGAGTCCTAAATTCCTCTTCACTGTGTTGAAGGCTTGCTTTGCTTGACTCCTTCAGATGCCTTCGTAATCCCAGTTGGTGGGGGGTGGGGGCTCTTTAGCCCTCGCCCCGGTACCTGTGCTTCCACTGGTCTCAGGAGATCTCAGATCAGATAAAGCATTTTGATGTTTTTGTTGGCTTCAGTGAGTTTGTATTGGATTCATTTTAACTGATACAACTGTACCGACTGGAAAGGGGTTCAAGGATACTTCCTATAAAGCAGTCTGGGGACAGTGACTTGAATATTTCAGTGAGAACACAGGACTGGCTCTGAGATGATTTTCTTAGGAAAATAGTAGGAAACTCAGGATGCATCTCCAGGCTCCTTGGGACCTTGATGTCTCTCTCTGAATTCCAGTATCTGACCATAGACCACTGCTTGAGTCTCTTATTTCATTTTCTAAATTATTTTTAGATCACACCAATGCAGTGACAGAACAATTCAGGTTAAAGATGATATTGGGAACTATATTAATATTATCCAAGGATTTTGATGTTTGTAATATTTCATGATCACCATGTTATTACAACTCCAACATATATTTATTATCAAAAAATACGTGCTTTAGCTTAACCCTGTTTGAGTTAGCTTTTTAGAATATATAGTCTACAGAGTGAATTCCAGAACAGCTGGGGCTACAGGGAGACCCTGTCTCGAAAAAGACCAAAAAAAAAAAAAAAGAATATATAGTTATAGAGTGATGTTTATGTACCTATAAATTTTGTCCTTCTAAATTTGAATTAAGGTAATGGTCTTCACTATTTTGGATGTATGATATCTGAAAAACAAATCTGCCTTTAGATGTGCATTAATATGTGGATTAATGTAGATTTATGTCTACACAAAAATTTTATATAAACTATATTTTTAAGATTTTCATAGGCAGTTGGAAACAAACAAAAATTTGTCCAACATGGGTCTTGTACGAGAGTCAGAACCAGAAACAAATAAGCAACGTAGGGAAAAATTATCATGGGGAGTTCCATCTACATTTAGGCTTACAGACCTAGCTGATGCCCACAGGAGGGGACTGAGATTTACATTAAGATTGAAGGGCTGGGCTGGGCTGGGCTCTAAGAGTGTGTGGCAAGATACAGATTGGAAGGAGGCTGTGAGCGTGAGCCCGGGGCACCACAATTTCCCAGTGACCGAGGATGCGTGTGAGTCTTGCTGAATGAAGTCGCACCTTGGGAATCACAGGGTTGCCAGCAGCTGTAGGTAGGGAAGATTTCCCACTCTGTCACCTGGCTAGGGTCTTGACAAGCCAACTCTGGGTATGCAAGTGCTGTCAATGGCTCATTAGTGTAAAGGGATGCTTCTTTGCTGTGCTCATACTGATAGCTCCACCTCAGTTCACTTTCCCATGAGGTTTTGGCGCCCTGGTGTCTGGGTTTCATGCCTACCTCGCTCCCTCTCAGTCTTCTTTTTGGCTCTCCTTTATGTTCCTCATCATGTGAAGTCACACTGCCCCCTTGAAGGGCATGTCCCAAATGGCCTGAACACTTCCCACTAAGCCCACATTCATCTAGACCCAGCATTGATTGATGGTCCTCTGGCTCTCCAGGCTATCCCACTCCACTCTGTCCTCACCGTGGTGTTGCTCCTATCCCAAAGTAAAGTGATCTGGGGTGTGCCCTCTGTGGGAGTGGAGTGCAAACTTGGTGCGTGAAGCAGGAATCAGGACAACCCGGGGTGGATACCATGGAAACTGTGCAGGCTCACAGACAGCTTCTCCCTGGCAGGTGGCCACAGACCTGGTGAGACGCTTGCACCTTGAAGCCCACGTGGACAAGCCCGTGGCCACCTACAGTGGGGGCACGAGACGGAAGCTTTCCACAGCCCTGGCCCTGGTGGGGAAACCTGACATCCTGCTACTGGTGAGTGTCAGTAATATCAGTATGGTGCCAATGTCCTAAAAATCAGGCATATGTCATAAATTATTTTAACTATCAGAATTCTAGAAAGTAAATTTCAGAACCTGAAACATTGATTCTATGAACTATTTCCCAACATATCATCAAATATCAGTAGAATGTTACAGAAATTAGACATTCATCTTTCAGTAGACTCACTTGTATTTGTTAAATAAAATTTCAATGAAAACTTAACATTGTGAACTGGAGAGATGGCTCAGCGGTTCAGAGCACTCATTGCTCTTGAGGAAGATCCCGGTTTGAATGTTAGCATCCACATGGGGGGCTCACAGCCATCTACAACTCTAGCCCCAGGGTATCTGACATCCTCTTCTGTCCTCTGCAGACATTGCATGACATGAGTGCACTTGCATACATGCATGCAATACATGCATGCACATAAAACAAAAATAAAGGGAAAAAATATTAAGTGACATTAAAATGCTAGCATTTACCTCTTTTCTGAAAACTAGTACATGATTTTATTGCCACAGACTGCTTTGCACTCTCTGTCTGCCTACAGATATATATATTTATTATAGCTATCACAACACCTTCTTGGTGACTCCTGAGAACGGGCATCAGTCAGAGCTTGCTGTATTAATTAAGTCTCCCAAAGTCCACAGGATAACAGCTTCCTTCACAGTATGTTGTGGTATGAGTGGCAGTACAAACTCTAAGAGGCGGGGCTTACTGGGGGGGTGGGGGTGTTTAGGTCATTTGGGGCCTGCCCTTGAAGGGGGCATGGAATCTCCAGCCCTCACCTTTAACTTCATGGCCATGAATTGTTACTCGATCACAGGCTCCTTCCCGCTTTGATGTGTTGATTCACCTTGATGAAGGTCCAAAAGCAGTGGGTCTAGCAGCCATGGGTCGGTCCCCCCAAATTGCTAGCTAGGTTAAACATTTTATTTTCATAGGTCGATTATCTCAAGTGTTTGTTACAGTGGGGCAAAGTTGTGTGACACAGCCCTGTGAAATGGATGTGAAAAGGACAGATGAAGTTCCCACCAAGGGAGAGGGTGGGAGCAAGGCCTTGGGAGGCAGCAGTCTATGGTCTGTGTGGAATCTGTGGTCCACTCTGTTTAGCTGGATGGAAGCATTGACTGGAGGGGCTACAGTCCATAAGTAGAGGCAACTAGCTCTAAGCATGCACAGTGCCATCCAAACAAGCAAAGAACATTGTTCCTACACAATTTGATTGGATTCTAATCATCACTACAGTACGCCTCACGTTTCGCCCTGAAGAGTCGGGGGGGGGCATCAAAAGCATAGGAATCAAGATGATCATTTCCTTAATGTTTTGTTCACACATGGACAACATCTCCCAATTCAGAAGAGCTATGTTAGAAAAAAATGATCTCATCATTGAGTGCTTGGCTCCTAGAAACTCCACTGAATATGCTTTTTACTTAGTTTGTTTTCAGAAGGTTCAAGGAGCTGGAGAGATGGCTCAGAGGTTAAGAGAACTGGCTGGCTGCTGTTGCCAAGGATGGGTTTGGGTTCCCAGCACTTCTGTGGCTAACAACTGTCCATAACTCCGGTTTCAGGGAATCCAGTGCCCTCTTCTGACCTCCATAAGCATTGCATGGTATGGGTGCACTTAGATACGTGCAGGCAAAACACTCAAAACAAAACAAAACAAGTAAGATAAATAAAAATAATAAAAAGTAAATGTCCAATGTGAAGGCTATTTATTCATTTATTTATTATCATTGTATCTGATTATAGTACAAATATTTTCACTTTCCCATTTCTGCTATGACACAAGCAGTGTCGAGTTCACAAGTCAGAAACATTCCTGCCCTCTTGCTGGGGTCCCTGTGTCCATCCAGGTACCTACCTACCTTGTGACTCCTTCACAGAAGGGCCTTCTGCTCTGCAACCACATCCTTGGTTCACTGTGGGCCTGGGTTTCTCTTCTTGTGCCCACTCACCATGAACACCCAGGATCTGACATGGTGGCTGGTGGGGATGGGGGGGAGGATGGCAGAGGCCAAGTTTAGAGTGTACTGCTCTATCGCCCCTTGTGTTCTTGTACATTTAAGCCTGCTTCCTCCTGCCTCTGAGCAGTACAATCAATTGTGTCTGTCTTGTGGAGAGATGTCAAAATCAGTAGGTGAAATAATGCATATGAAATACATCACCCCGTGCCCGGAGAACAGTCAACCTGCCTTAGTGATTATGATGGTGATGGCTGTTTAGAGCATCTGGTTAAAACAATGCCTCTGATATTCTCCACAGAGACAGGAGTGGCATGGAAAGTTTGAAATCATCTACCCAACCCTCTCCCCAAGAAATATCAGATTCCAACTTTGATTTACTTGCTTTTTCTCATTACACACACATCACTTGTTCTGCAAGTGTTTGTTTTCCTGTTCTGGGTCCTTTCCCTACTTCCTCTCCACCTTCTTTTCTGGAGGTTGTTGATGACCAGTAGCTCTTAAGAGAAACAAGCTTAATGCTTCCTGACTGCCAAAGTGCAGACATGCATCACACAGCCGAGCACTGGCTCTCTTAAAAGTGGCTCAGATAAGAAGTGTTTGGAAGTTTATTGAAGGCGAAAGCTTCAGCTTCCATGAAATTTCGATTTATTTGATGTTGCTCAATAAATGATGCCTTTCTACTGTCATCCGTCTTTCTGGTAGAAGCCATTCCGAAAGTTTATGGAGGTAGAGGTTTCATTTTAAAATCATCAAGGTTGGCTTGCCTAAACAGACCTCCACAATGACCAAATTGGCATGAAAATGTGTCCCCACTGTGCAGCTTTGTTGAACTGTCTTTGATAAATACCAGCTATCTTTATCTAAATGTCTGGTGTGGTGTCTTAATACAAACATGCATTTGGAACAATGACCACAACCAAGCTAACTCACCTACTGGTCATTTTGTCTAGAGGCCAATTTTTTTCAGAATATAATAGTGACCCTGAAGATCTGCTTGCTTAGCACATTTCAAACATAAGATACAGTATTGTTGACCACAGTCCCTAACAGGCCACTTATATTGCTGTCACAGAATATCACAGGGTAGGCAACTCAGGAAAAACAGAAGACTCATCTTTCCCAGTTTTGGAAGCTGGAAGTTCTTGTCAAGGCACCATCAGGTTTAGATAACCTGGTAACAGTCTGCCTTCAAGAAGGCACCTCAAGCTGGGCCTCCTCCAGAGGGGCTCAGTGCCCTGTCCTCAGGTGGCAGAAGTCACAAATACAAGATGATCCCTCCTCCTTTCATATGGACACCCAGTGCCAACAGTGAGTGTGGAGTCCTCTTGACTCTACCATCTCCCCAGCACCCACCTGCAGATGTGGGAATTATGTCTCCACATGAGTTTGGAGAGCACTAGAACATTCCAGTCATAGCTCCCAATTCAGGCTTGATTTGTCTTGCTCATCCGAAGTGCATGTCCTCGGCCAGCATCTCCCCAGGGTCCCATGCTCCACCTTCCAGCAGCTTGTCCTTCTTCTTGTAGGAAGGGGTTTGGATTTCATGTGTGTGTGATCAAGTCCTTATTGTTTTTTGCAGTCGGCCTTATTTCACTTAGTAGCATGTCCTTCCATTTCACCTACATGGTGTTGAAAACCATAGTACCTCCCTTTAAGGCTGAATAAAATTCATCACCCCCCCCCCACACACACACACACACGACGAGGGTACTCAGCATCTGTATTTTGTGCCTGGTTTATTTCACTAGAGAACATCCCCTGGGCTCTTCCATGCTGTCAAAAATGGACTCTTTCATGTACTTACCACATGTTTATTCTTCTGTTGCTGGTCTACACATCAGCTAACATGAGGAGTGCGGGAGGAGGCAAAGGTCTTAGTGCTCGCCTGCACTCTGACCTATGTATTTCCTTGCTGCTGCCTGTGCGCCCTCTAGTGGAGGAGTGGAGTTGCTGGAGTGTATGGTCAGACAATGGTTCCTTTGCTAACTTGTCTGGATCCCCTGTAATGGGTACACTAATTGGGACTTGCTCCAGCAATCTACAAAGTTATTTTTTGTCTCTGACTGCCATAATGAAAGCCTGTAGGCTCTCTTCACTCCATCTCGGCCGTCTTTTCTTCGTTTTCTCCTATGACTGGACAAATAGCCTGTGATTTTGGCTCTCCTTGGCTGGATCTCATCTACACTAGATCCTCTAGTCTGCTGTTTATTTTGCTCATTGTGTTCCTGCTCCAGGATCCTTACCTGGCTCTGTACACATCTCTTTGCATCTCTTTGGAACTTCTCTTCGGCTCACACATTATTTTTCTGACTTTGTTGATTTTTCTATTCATCATTAATTGTATGTAGCTCACTGAGTTTTCTGAAAACGAGAATCTCCAATCTTTGTCTCCCTACTCACAGCTCTCCATTTAGCTGGGTTTGGTCCGTGGAATTCCTTTGTGTGATTTGGTTATACCCTGGTTCCATGTTGTCTCATACTCCTGTCTTCAGTTCTGAAGCAGTCATCTTACCAGACTGTCTTACTGACTGTCCTCAGGAGAGAAGCACCTCTTCCTGTCAGTCAGATGAATGATTCTGAGGCTGTCTCGGATCTTCATAGGTTTGCACACGGAGATGGTTAAGATGATGTATCTTCTCTCAGCTGCACAGAACTAGACCAGAAGTAAGAGCTGTCTGCTTGCTTTCCCAGATCAGTTTCTTAAGTATTCATTTTATGCCTTCTCCCCATACTGTGGGGTTGTGCTGGCTGCTTGTGGGTCTTTAGGGACCCACCTAGGCAAAGGGCATGTCTGAGGCATACAGAGTGCCTGATATTTATGCTCTGTTTGCACGGGGTCTGCAGGGCAGCCTCCAGCAAGCAGCAGCTGGCTGGCTGATGACCCCCCGCCCCCCAGCATGGCTAGGTTAGATCCCTGCTCCTAGCCTCTCCAAACACTTCAGCTCAGTATTTCAGGTTCAACAAGAAACAAGAGAGTCCTGTTGGGCAGCTTCCTGCAGAGTTGGAAACCCAGACACCTGCATGTCACCTCCCTTTCCTCTTCATCCTGACTGTGGAACAGACACAGGCAAGCCAGTGGAGAGGGGTCTGTCAGCATTACAGAGGGGGCTTCCTCTCCGTGGTTCTGACCTCACATGGTAGATGTACATTCCCGTGTGCTCAAAAATGTCTAGCACTGTGTTTTCTTGCCTCCAGGACGAGCCCAGCTCTGGGATGGACCCCTGTTCTAAGCGGTACCTGTGGCGGACAATAACTCAGGAAGTTCGGGATGGCTGTGCAGTGGTGCTGACCTCTCACAGGTGAGCTGCCTCCTCCAGAAGCCAGGGCCTAAGAGCAGCTGAATAGCAATGAGGCCAGCCAGAGAATGACACAGCGGTGCCTTCCTTAGCCTTCAGGAGACTGAAGCAGAGCGGGGATGTGCAGGGCAGCCAGGCCCTCAGCAGGCACAAAGGTAGAACTGGAGCCTTTCCCTGGCCTGTGTCCATGAGTCACAGTTGCTGTGATACTCAAAGTGAGGGCTGGACCAGCTCAGCCCTTCCTGTAGAACCCGCATCCTTTCCATCAGGGTGGTGGCCTGGCCTGTACCCACAGGGGTATAGAAGTACAGCCTGACTTGTCACCGGATCTATCTGTTCTCACATTCTACTCATTACAGAATGATTTTTTAGTTAGCCTTCTCTGTCCCCAGACTCCTTTCAGCTTGAGGAAACACTGTGCTGTGCCACAGGGTGATGCAAATAGATTTCATAAAACCAATCCATAGGGGATGATATACTCTGGCTCCTGAAAACCCTGAAGATGTACTGGAGACTGGGTTTAAAGTTTATGGTTGTTTTTTCCTATATTTAACTAAAATATACCTGGAATATGGTGTCAAGAACTCTTAAAGATCTGGAATCTGATTTTATAGATATTTGATATTAATAAGCTTGTCTAATAGACTCATTTGTATCTGACTGCTTTCACTTATACAGTACTAAAAACTTATTCCTACTGTCATGTAGTAATTCATTCCTTTTCCTTGTTGAATAATATTCCATTGTTAGGATACTTTTGTTTCAGCACCAGCCTGTTGAATATTGAGATTGCTTCTAGTTTATTATTACTATCAATGTCCTGTGAACAATATCATAAATGTCTTTGTAGATATAGGAATATGTTTTTACCTTTCTTGGATGGATTTTCAGGGGTATAATAGCAGGCTCGTGAAGCAAACATTTAACACTTCAAGTAGTAGGGCTGGCGAAATGACTCAGTGGGTGAAAGTGCCAAACCTGGGGACTAAGTTTGATCCCTGAAACCAATGGTAGAGGGAGAGAACCAATTCCTGAGGTTGTGCTCTTACCAGTAGACATCTGCATTCACATGGACACACACACAGATGCACACACACATATACACACACATACACACATATACATAGACACACACAGAAAGAAAGAAAGAATAAGAGATTAACTACATTAAGTCTTTTCAGGTGCTTATCAGCTATTTGTAGAACTACTTAGTAAAATATCTATTCAAATATCTCCTCCATTAAAAAATAGGTTTTACTATGAAATTATCAATAAAAGGAGTCCTTATGGAAGATTATATTTGCAGTGAAGTGGAAAGAAGGGTGCAGAGTTTCTGTGAACCCGTGCCCTGTAACAGGTGCACACGGTTATCAGTAGCCCTCTGGAGCCGGATACTTGCCCTCCGGAGCCGGATACTTGCCAGTGTGTGGACCTGCAGAGGCCCAGCCCAGCCCTCTCAACACATGCTCTGCCCTGCCTTCCACCTTGGTGCTGGGTACTCAGTGGATTTGGAACAGTAAACAGACTCACCTGTTAGCTTCCTACAGAACAGTCTCACTGTCAGGAAGATATCTGTGTTCCACCTCCTTTGGCAATCAAACACATTTTTACTCTCTCTATAGTTCTGTGTTTTTCTGAAATTGCACAGCTGGAGGCCCAGCCCAAAGCCTCTGCTGCTGGCTTCTTTCATAAGCTCCCTCCTGTCCCTTCACGTTTCAAAGCCTTTCAACCTGAGTGACTGTCTATTGTCTGGCTATGCTGCAGTTTTTATCAGCTCACTTACTGACAGTACTTTGATTACTTACATGTTTTGGCAATTAGGAGTAGCGCTGTTCTAAACATCCCTGTGTAGGTTTTGGCTCTGCATGGGCATTTTTCAGACTTTCTGAGTAAGTGCCAAGTACTGTGATTGCTGGATTGTATTTGATTTTGCAAGACGCCCCCCCCCCATTTTTTTCTTGTGGCAGTAATTGGAACCTAATCCAGAGCCTTAGACACACTAGATAAAGGCATTACCACTGGGGTACAATCCCTCACCCTCATTTTTCTCTTTATTTTGAGACAATGTATTACTTAATTACACAGTCTCTGTAGCCCAGACTAGCCTTGAAATCATGTTCTTCCTGCTTCACTCTCCCACGTAGCTGGGCTTTCAGGCCTCCACCACAAGCCCTGCAATTTCTTGGTCTTGTCTACTTATATTTAGTTAGAAAAGGTTTTGTATACATTGAATATTGCTATAGTCTGTATTTGAGTCCTTTGTTGGATGTATGATTTAAAATGCTTTCTTTCAATCTATGCCTGTCTTTGGAGGTATTAACATTTAAAATTTTTGATGAAGCTTAACTTCTTTTGGTTTGCTTTTTAAATTTTTTATTGAGATTTTCATACAGTATAATTTAATCGTATTTGGATTCCTTCCCCAATCTGCCCCCTGCCCAATTTAATGTACTGTAGTAGATATAATTAGGTCAATAAAGTATAATTTGTGTCCCCAAATGTCTTTCAGAATGGGTCCCTCCTCTGGAGCCTGGTTAGTGTGCCAAGGCTCATACCCTTGAAAGACGCTGTCTTTCTTCCTCTCAGCAGTCACCGATTGCCAAAAGTTCCTCAAGTTAGCTTGGCGATTCTTACCACTTTGCACGTCTATGCTGAGATTTCTGTCTGAGTTCAAGTGTGCTTGGGACTTGAGCATGCTGACACTACTGCTGTGAGCTCATGCGAGTAACTGACTAGAAGTATGGAGAACTCCATTTCCTTGTGGGTGTCTACCACTTATGGCTCTTTGAACTTTTGGCCTTTGATTTGTGAGAATGTTTCTTTTACATTTTCTTCTACACATATTTAGGGTGGTATGTCCTAACAATGTCCTCCATATTTGGGGCTGTTTTGTACACAGTGAATGTCTAAACTCAGTATTATGTATTTGGATGTCCAGTTGTTCCAGAACTAGTTTGTGAAGAAACTACCTATTCCCCATTGAATTATCGAGGGTACTTGTTGGAAATCAGCTCACCTTCATTGACTGAGTCTTGATTCTTCTCCCCGGGATGTGTTTCTTCTTGGGAGAATACAGTATTGTCTGTGCTGCAGTGGCTTTCTATATGATTTGGTCCATAGATTGGCTAATCTCTCCAACTTTTTTCATCCACTCCTGAATTTTTCATTCACTTGAAAATGTTTCTTAAATTCTCTTGTGATTTATTCTTAATTGTACTTAGAAATGTTATTTAATTTTCAATATTTTGGAAAAATTTCCTGGTTTCTCTCTGTTGTTCTACTTAAAACTGTCTTATGTTCAGAGAAAATTTTTTGTGTGATTTCTACCTTTAAAAATTTTTAGAAGCCTTTCAAATATCTATGATCAAAAGTAATCAAAGTTTATCATTTCTTTTTTCATAAAGCGCCAGATAAGATATTGTCTTCTTGGTTTTGTGAATCTCAGTTTCTTCTGAAAGTGTCCAGCTCTGCTGACAGACGAGCATTGCCATGGCATCTTACTCATACCTGAGTAAGATGGCAGCTGGATTCATCGTGGCCTTGACTGTAGTTTGTCCTTGGGAAAGGACAAGACTGGGACAGGAGGGTTTATTCTGGGATGGGTGAGTGGAAGAACATTACCTATTTGGCTGTTGTTAAGATATCTGCATTATTGGAACTGAAGAGATTGCTCAGTGGTTAAGAACACTGGCTGCTCCTGCAGCTTTGGTTTACAGCATCCCCATGGTGGCTAACAACCATCCATATCTCCAGTTCCAGGGAATCTGATGCCCTCTTCTGGCCTCTGAGGGCATTGCACACATGAGTGCACTTACATACATTCGGGCGATACACTTATATGCATAAAATTAACATAAATAATGTCCTCTTAGCATTATGAAATGACCCTCTGTTTATTAGTGGTATTTTTATTTATTTATTTATTTATTTATTTATTTATTTATTTATTTATTTACAGATCTACTTCTTCTGGTGGTACAGCTATAGGGCCATAGTCTGGCTACTGATTTATGAGGTGTACATGAATATGTACACCCTTTCACTTCTGAAGAGTGTCTACTGGGGTCTAGTCATCTTTGCATAGAGAGATATCTTTTGAGGCTGCCTGGTGTTTGGGCATTGCTACCTTTCCCAGTTTGAAAGTCTGCCTTCTAAGTGAAGCATTCGGTATTATCACAGAGACCTGCCTGCCTCAGCCCCCTGAGTTCAGGGATTAAAGGAGTGTGCCAACATGCCTGGATCAGCAGGCTTCTGTTTGCACACCAACCAAGCATTACGTAACCCTCCCCTCTCTCTCCCTGCCTGTCCCTCCGTCTCCCTGCCCAGCTAAAGCCCTGACACCTTCCCTGTCTCATCTGTCTCCTGTCTCTTCTCCCCACTCTCTTGAGCTCCTCCCTCCCTTTGACCTCCACACTTCCTTTATGACCCTCTGTCTTCCTCTCCTAGTTAAATACACCCCCCCCCTTTTTACCCATTTCCTCCCTTTAACACCTGTCTCCTACTGTTCTCTGTCGGGCTCCTTCTTTCCCTTTCCCTCCCTGCTTCCTTTCCGTGTTCCTAGCTCCCATGGTTATATCAGAGTGCATACCCGCATATAAGAATTTGGTTCTAGGATCCACAAATGAGTGAGAGCATTCATCTTTTGTCTTCCTAAGTCTATATTATCTCACTTAACATAACGTCTTCTCATTCCGTCCATTTACCTGTAAATTTCATGATTTTGTTTTTCTGTACCACAAAGTAGGTCTCCGTTGTATAAATGCACCACATTATCATCATCTACTTTCCAATGAAAGACACTTAGGCTGCTTTCGTTTCTTAGCCTGCAGAGGCTGAGTCAGGTGCCACTTGGATATTCTCAGGCATTCACCAAAGGTCTCGGTGTGTTTTTGTTTGTTTATTTATTTATTATTTATTTATTTATTTATTTATTTATTTATTTATTTGAGGTAAGTTTTCACTATGTAGCCTGTGCTGGCCTGGAACTTCCTATGCAGACCAGGCTGTCCATGTTCTCAAAGTGCTCCACCTGCCTCTGCCTCCCAAGCCTTGTGATTAAAGGCAGGCGCCACCACACCTGTCTTATTTTATATATTTTAAAATTCTTTTCTTAGTAGTTGATCTAGGAATGGTCTTATATTGTAATGTGCATAATTGCCCTTTTCTGATCCTGTTTAGTTACTGTTTATTTAGATTTCCCAGCTCTTTCTATTACCACTCTCCTGCTGTTACCACATAGATCTCTTAGATTCTGCTCGTTCTCCACCATGTGTTCTTGTTCTGGTCCCTGAGTGGTAGCTCCTAGAACTCCATCCACATCCCTTCTTTACTTGATCTTGTACTGTGCTTTGTAGTCAAGTTTTCGTGACTTTGTTTTTAAAAACTTAGTGCACTTAAAAATGATTGAATTTTTGTGTGTCCCATACACTACATCTTAATCATATTTAGAACCCTGACTCCCTCCCCTATCTGTACTGCCATGGCCCCCACCAGATTTCTTGAATTCTATCATATATGTTAAAGCCTACTGAGTCAAGTTTGTGTCTGAAGATGTGCCTTGGTGTGAGTCCACCCACTGGAGCCTGGTCAGCCTATCTAGCATCACACCTTTAAAGAAAAACAACTCTCCCTTACCTAGCAGTGATCGGTTGCCAACAATGTTTAGCTAAGTTTGAGTTTCTTCCCCATTTGCCAAGTTCTATAGTGGGGTTTTGTCTGATTTGAGTTTGCTTGGGTCTTGTGCACGTGGTCGCTGACCATTGCTGTAAGTTGAGATGAGCAAGTTCCCAGGTCTCTAGAAGACTGTTTCCTTGCGGTAATGCACCAACCCATGGTTCCTGCAGTCTTTCAGGTGCTTCTTCTGCAGTGGTCCTCAAACCCTGGGTGGCAGCGGTTGAATGTAGGAGTCTTATTCAGGGACACCCACTTTGCTGTCTCAGATTCTCTACATTTTGGCCAGTTGTGACTTTCTGTGTACATAGGCCTCTTCTGCACAAGGAAGCTTCATTGGTGAGAGTTGAGAGACATGTTTATATTCTCTCTGTCCCCTGTTCTATGTTCTCTGGGACTTCGGTGTAGAGGTTCCATTGTAAATGTGTCACGTAGGGTTGAGCATCTCAGGGACACTTATTCTCTGTGTTTGACCACTTGTGGAACTCTGAAATAGCCTCTATCTGTTGTAAAAAGAAGCCTTTGTGATGAATGGGTGGGACCTATACTTATCAGGTTAGTCCAGAGGTCTCAGGAAAGAGGGAGGGGCTGGAGGGAGCCTAGGCCCTAGGCACAGATGCGACAATGTCAGGAAAATCTAGCTAGTCTGTCGCATTGGTAGATTTCCACCTGTAAATTTTTAAGTTTTCAACTCCTTTCAACCCTTGAATCTGTCGGCATTTGTTGTCACATTTTAGTTTTCTAATAATGGTTTCATGTATTGAAAATAGTTACATTGTGTGTGGTTTTTAAGGGTCACATTAAGGAGTTTGTTGAGACAAGCTCTTCTGACCATGCCCCTTGATGAGTGTATTTTGAGGAATCCCATATCTTTGGGGGCTTATTGAACAATGCGTGTTTTAAATGGGGTGGCGTCTCCACACACTGAAACCTCCACATTTGCAATTCTTGCTCATTTTTAAACTTACTATTGGCCCACTTTGTGTTTCTTTTGAATCTCTTTGCCTGAGATTTATTTTCCATCTTGTTCTGGTCTATTCTCAGATTGGATCAATTCCAGGTCCATACATCCTGTTTCTTCCCATTTTGAAACTGGGTCTTGGTCCCTTTGTGATTTTTTTTTTACCCCATCTCCTGCCTGCCTTCTCCTGCAGATGTCTGGCCTGCCTCAGTCTGTTGAAGTCCAGGAGGGAGACGGCAGCCCTCAGCTTGCACACCACAGAGTTCTGCTCTCCTCAGTCTTCACACTGTTCCATGCCTTTAGCTTGTTTTCAGATTTCTAGAATCACCGTTTTCTCAGTTCTTGTCCAGCTTTATAGCTCATTTCAGGGAAATGATCTCACAGTTTCTTCCTTTAAATAAGCCATGGGTGTCACACTAGAGTTTTTGTTTTGTTTTATCTTTGTTTCTTTTCTCTTCCAAAAATAAAGATTTGGTCAAGTGTGGTGGCACATGCCTTTAATCCCAGCACTTGGTAGGCAGAGGCAGGCAGGTCTCTGTGAGAACAAAGCCAGCCTGATCTACATAGGAGTTCCAGGCCAGCTGGGGTTACAGGGAGAACCTATCTCAAAAAAAAAAAAAAGGTTTTACACTGAAACACATGAAAATTTATAGCTTTTCTATTTGATCAGAACATGGATATTTCTTGCTTTACATGTTTGCTGTGGTGTGGTAGCTCTGGCACCTGCACCCTGCTGTAGCAACTCAGCTGGCATCTGCTGCTGGCATGCCCATGGGTCTTTACATCCAACAACAGCTCCTAAGATGGGAAAAATGGTGTCATGATAAAAATTCTTTTTTTTAATTTTTCATGATATATGTAATTATTATAGACTATTCTCAGAAAGGCCACATATCATTAAGGCTTCTCTTTTTACATCATCCTATTCATTTGCTTTCATGTTAATGATATACATATGGACATATACAAGTTGATTGCCATTAAATTTCTCGCTATTCATACCACTTAAAGATCTGATGACTGTGTGAATGAATACAAGGGAAGCCTGTGATTCTAAAGTGAATTTCTCCTTCATCTCTTGTTGCCTCTTATTCCTTAGCCTATGGCATCTTGGGAAAACATGGAGCAGAAAACTTTATAAAATATCCCTAATAGGGCTAGAGATCTGTCCATCCCGGGAAGACCATTCAGCTTCCCCTTCAAGCATCAAATGGTGACCTACACACGTTCCAATGCAGGGCATCACATCTGCCTCTCCTAACTACACATCTACACTAGTCAACCCTAACCATCCAGATGGAAATCCACTGTTTCCTATGTCTTTAAGTAAATGATCCATGATTAATTTCATTGTTGACCAGCTCTTGGCTTTGTAGATTCTCCTCTTTAAAGAAACTATTCAAATTGTCTGCCCTGAGCTCTGGTCTGAGATTTTGTTGCACCTATATGCTTGGAGCATACTTGTTTGGTACACCACACACTTTACTTGGAACCATTATGTCATTTACCCTGAGGTGGGAATTCACCCTGATAATGATCTATACCTCCATGTGTCCAAAGTATGTTTATGGAAATAATATAGAAATGGTTTCATATTTTACCCATAGTACAACCATAAACATGGTAAATAAACTTAATGAAACATAGATGCCAGGCCTGGTGACACAAATCTATAATCACAGCTACTTGGGAGGCTGAGGCAGGAGGATTACAATTAACTTGGGCTACCTGCCTGAGTTACACAGTGAATTCAAGGCCAGCTTTGGCAATGACATAGTAGCACCTTATGTCAAAACATAGAAAGAGAGCTTGGGTTTTAGCTGGTGGTAGATCACTTGTCTAGTGTGTACAGGGTCCTGGATTAAATTCCCAGTACTGTAAAAATAATAAATAAATAAATAAATAAATAAGCACATGAAAATACATAAGGCAGATTTATAATGCCTATTCTGTGTATTCCATAGAGCTCACATTAAGTTATCATAGCAAACAAATTTCATATTATAGTGACTCAGGCAAGACATGTTTTCCTCTCCCTTAATCATTCCTGTTCATAGCCATGTTCCCTCAGGCCAACCTAGGACATGTGGGTCCAGCCCTGATGTCACTAGCCCCCTGTACCTTGCTCCACAACTATAGCTAATGTGTGATGTCCGTCGAGCAGCACTGTGCCTGCATCCCAGCTTGGGGAGGTGGGGGAATAAAGGCACACCCAAATCCAGGGCAACTGGTCCACCTTATCTCAACTTGACCCAGAAACTGTACATGTCATTGCTCTCCATGTGGAGTGTGCTCACATTTAGCTGGAAGAAGAGCTGGAGACAGCGTCTTGGTCCCACCATGCATGGATCCAGCTGCCAAACAGCTTTGTGATGATTAGCCACCGATGTGTATAGCATCTGTGTCCTGAGAGTTCATATCATACGAAGTAGTGACCTTATTTTACCTCTTAGATATTGTCTTTGGTACATTTATTTATTTCTTCCTGGAATCTTCTTTTGCTCATGTGATTTTCCTAGTAATCTACCATCAGCCATCACTAGGTAACTGCTTCTCCCCAGGCAACTAGACAGAGGGTTTCATTTGAATGGGCAGCACACCCCACACATGCACTTTTGTTTCTTAGAATTCTGCACCATCCCATGGGAATGCATTTATCTGTTTCCACATTTTCCCTGTTTGAGTGAAAGGGATGTGAGAGGAGACAGAAGCTCTTCATCTCGGGGTCAAGTTTACCTTTCCTGCTGAAAAATAAATTTCAGCAGAGCAGATAATGTCAAAACACACCACGGTTACTTAGGGCTAGAATGTTTCCAACCTTGAATTTTAGCATATCCCTTTTCTGTCATCCCGAAATCCTAAGCATGTACCTCAAAAAACTACCTCACAATTCCATTTACAAAGGAAATTAAAAGAAGAGACATATGGAAACCCACTTATATATTTTTATTTAATTTTTAATCAGCTCATATTTTAGGCTCGCCTATGCTTTAAGCCTTCCTGTGAATCACTCCTTTGAGCCACATGACTTAAAAAGCCACAGAACCACACTACCACTGTGAGACTCTTCATTCAATGAGATTCTCTCGGAAGCCTGGACTGCCTCCCACGTGCCCTGTTCTTTTCCTCTGTGTCCCTCTGTCTGTCTACTTAGCAAACATGCTGTTTTTTTTAAATAAAAAAATTTTTTTAATTTAATTTTATTTATTTCTGTATGTGTATGAATGTACTGTCTGCATGCAGGTTTGTGCACCCGTGTCCTGCAATGCTGTGGAAGTCAGAAGAGGGTCTCGGATTCCCCTGGAACTGGAGTTCTCCTGGAATTGGAGTTTCAGATGGTTTTTGGCCGCCATGTGGGTGCTGGGGATCGAACCCGGGTCATCTGTAAGAGCGGTCGGCATTCTTAACCGCTAGGCCATCTCGGCAGCCCCCAAACTTGCTGTTTTGCTTGTCCCTGACCCATCCTGAAATTCCTTTCTCTGGTGTAGTCAAGGAGGTGCTTTCCCTGAGTGGAGGTCCCAGGGGGGCAGGGGACACCTCAGGCTGCTGGCAGCAGCCCTGGGCTGCAGCTCTCATAAATAAGTGTTTGTAGACCTTTATAGTTTGCATTTCCTAGTACAAGTTCCTAGAAAATTATTACTGGCAGATCGATTTTTTTAAGAGTTCTGCCACTCTTTATTCTACCATGTGTATCTGAGATGAACCATTCAGAATTTCCGAGAAAATGTCTATAGCTAACAGGGTGTTTTATGGACCTGGTAGCTTGTTGTTTCAATTTGAAATGGAATAGAGGGGAAAGGATATTTCCTTTATAACACAGAGGTGCACATTCTGGCTGAGATCGGCTGTGTTTATTTGTCATGTGGAGTTCCTCCAATTGTTTGTACATGTTATTTCTTGTTTATGCATCAGATTTATTTCTTTTTGTTTTAAAAGCACATGTATGACTTCTCTGTGGCAATTATCAGAAGTATATAAATCATATCCAAGCCCATCTATTATGCCCATTGGGTTTTTTATTACTTTATTTTATTTATTTATTTTTAAAATATATGTTCAGTGAACAGCCCCCGGGCAAGGGTTGCACCACTGGTCTATGTGCTGACCCTCTTAAATGTTGTTTTAAATGTTAGCCTGTTGTTCTGGCGCTCTTACTAGAAGCTGGGGATTTTGCATTGGGAAGTTGTCCAATGTCTCTTTCAGAGATTTTTTATTACCATCATGCTTGGAGAATGTTTCCATCCTCAGATCACATCTGCAGTCATGCTGTCAATGGCTTATTTGTGGCTCTTTTGTTCGCAAATCACCAGCAATGTAGCTATTTAGTGTTTCCTCATTGCAGTGACTTCAACAGTGTCACAGGACATTCTTCTAGGACGTTCTTCCTTTACAAGGTTTTCTATATATATTTTTTCCCCCTCTAAGTATGTTTAAAAGATATACTTCAGGGAGAGGAGATGACTCTGTGGTTAAGAGCCCTAGTTGTTCTTCCAAAAGACCGAGATTTAGTTCCTGCCACCCATATGGCCTCTAATTGTAGTCCTTAACTCCAGTTTCAGGGAATCTGATGCCCTCTTCTGGCCTCCATTGGCATTGCATGCAAGCATACATGCAAGCAAAACACTCATGCACATAAAATAATAAATCAATCAAAATAAAGATATACTTTGTAATTATTTTCATTGTTTTTCATGAGGTTGATTTCATTTTGATTTGTATTATATTACATCTGTATTATAATTTATAGCTCATAATTATAACAGTAATAAATTATAAACCTTTATACTGCTATTTTCATTTATTTATTTAAAATAGTTTCTTTTTTAACATTTTTATTGAAGTTTTGTGCATTTCATACATTGTTTCTCAGTCCACTCTAGACTCATTTCCCCTTCCATGCCCCCCCCAAGTTTATGCACCCTGCCATTCCTACCCTGTATCTTTTTCTGATTCTTTTCAAAGTTTTTTCAAAGCAGAGGATACCTGTCCTTGTGAGAGCTTTATTGTTTCAGTTGGTTCCCTGTCCCAGTTCCTCTGCTGTTGTTGTTTCCTCCAATCTGTATTGCTTCAACATATGCATATATATATATATATATATATATATATATATATATCACCTATACTAAATTTATATCATCTGTACACAAACTGTCATTTCCATATCATGTTTCAGGATTCACATTTTTCCTTTTTATGTTTATATTGCTCTAAAATTTGCCTACGTATCCTCCACCCATATACCAAGATTACAAAGTCTGAAAATAAGGGGTGGGTTAATTCTAGAGCCTGTTAAATATTTATATTGTAAGACACAGTTGCTTTCAGGGAAATATAACATTGATGTTGCTCAGTTTGCCTTACAACTCAGTGCTTGGTGGTAGCATCCACAAATGAGGGATACAATTCTTCATTTGTTTTTCTGACTGTGTTACTTCACTTAGCATAATATCTTCTAGTTCCATCCATTTGCTGGCAAAGTTCATGATGTCATCTTTCTTTAATGCTGCATAGAACTCCATTATGTAGAAGTACTACATTTTCTCTATCCACTCATTGGTTGAGGGGCATTTGGGTTGGTTCCAGCTCTTTGCTACTGTGAAGAGAGCTGCAGTGAACATGGCTGTGCATGTATCTTTGCAGTAGGATGAGTCTTATGGGTATATACCCAAGAGTGGTATGGCTGGATCAGGTGGTAGGGTCATTTTGAGTCTTTTAAAGGTTCTCCACACTGCTTTCCATAGTGGTTGTACAAGGTTGCATTCCCACCAGCAGTGGATGAGTGTTTCCCCTTCCCCACAACCTCTCCAGCATTTGGTATCATTTGTTTTCTTGATCCTAGCCAGTCTTATGGGAGCGAGATGATATCTGAGAGTGGTTTTAATTTGCATTTCCTTAATTATTAGCAATGTTGAACATTTTTAAAGATGTTTCTCAGCCATTTTTATTTCCTCATGTGAAGGAGGACTTCCTTTGTGAAGTCTCTGTTCAGCTCTTTACTCCATCTTTCGAGTGAGTCATTTGTTTTCTTACTTCTTTGTTTTTTGAGTAATTTATATATTCTGGAAGTTAATGCTCTGTCAGATGTACCACTGGTGAAGATTTCCTCCCACTCTGTAGGTTTTCTCTTCACTTCACTGATTGTTTCTTTTGCTGTACAGAAGCTTTTGAGTTTAATGAGGTCCCAATTGTCAATAAAAATAAAGATATACTTTTTAATTATTTTCATTGGGTTGATTTAATTTCGATTTGTATTATATTACATCTGTATTATAATTTATAACTCACAATTATAAGAGTAATAAATTATAAACATTTATACTATTTTAATATTAAAATAATTTTATAAACTATAATTAAAAATTAAAATCTTATGTACATTTTTATATTTCACATAATTTTTACCTGCTTCTACAATATAAAATAGAGATCTTATGTTGTATTCATTTTCATATTATAACTTTCTTTTTTTCATACTAGCCATCTGTTAGATCTGGGCTTCCCAGAATTCCAAGGGACTCACAGATGTCTACTTCTTCCAGAGGCTGTCAATCTTCTGACCTCTGCCCCTGTAACTGAGGTCCTGCCCCATGGCTATAAATGGGTGGGCCTCAGTTGCCATGCTGCTGCTATGGCCTACTCCACCATGTGCGAACAGGTAGCCCACCCTGGCAATTCCAGAAGTAAACCATGTTCCTGGAGTGACTTAAGTCTCATGTGCCTGTCTTTTATTGGGGGTTTGTGCCGTTATAACCTAACACCATCCTTTATTTTCTTGGTTCTGTTAATTCTAGGCTCATTTTTGACTGTTGGTTTCTTATGATTTTCTTTGTTTAAAAAATTCCCATCTTTCATCCAGATCCTTTGTACAGATCCTGTTCTTTTGTGCTATTGCTAATGGTTCCGGCCTATGTATCTTAGTACAGGCTGGTCTTCCACACACATGCTAGGCTAGTAACTTCTCATTGGGTAGTCGGGCCCCTAGCTGTTAAGAGCGCCGACCGCTCTTGCAGAGGACCTGGGTTCGATCCCCAGCACCCACATGGTGGCCGAGAACCGTCTGAAACTCCAATTCTAGGAGAACTCTAGTTCCAGGGGAATCTGACACCCTCTTCTGACCTCCGCGGCATTGCACAACACGGGTGCACAAACTTGCATGCAGACAGTACATTCATACACATACAGAAATAAATAAAATTAAAAAAAAGTCTTGAGAATTTTCGCAGCATTTCATTTTATAATATTTTTATAAAACAAGTTACATAATTTGGCTGATGATATTTCCACTTCCTTTTATGTCTGAAGTTTGAATCAGGCCTGCTGGCTTTGACCCATGGCTCATTTCAGTTTTTTTATTTCCTCCCAGCATGGAAGAGTGCGAGGCTCTGTGCACCCGGCTGGCCATCATGGTGGACGGCAGCTTCCGGTGTCTTGGCCCCCCTCAGCATGTCAAAAACAGGTACTGCATTTCTCTGACCATCTGGGTGTTTCCTGTCAACTCAGCAGCATGCTGCCGTGTAACAAAGGCACTTTCCAAACAGTTTGGTCCAATTAATTCTTCTTGACTTGCAGCAGCACGAGAAGGCTCTGAGAAGCTAAGGGCGACTTTAAATAACTGTAATTAGCAAGCCAAAGACAGCAATTCCCAGGCCTGCGTTTCCCTAAAACATTTAGCTTTCTTTTTCCCAGGAGGGCACTGCACCCACCCTGTTGTGACACAGGTAGTGGAGAGAAGATGATTGCAGGGTTCGGGTACCCAAGGGAGTAGAAACCACCTCCTGACATACAAAGTGCTTTGTCAAAAGTGGTTCTAATACATCCCTGCTCACAGAGAGTCAGAGTGCACACTTTACCACAAACCCTGCCTTTAAAAATGTGTCTGTGAATTTGAGAAGGTAGAGTGCTGCTATTGCGACTTTTCCTTAGGACTGACAACAGACTAAAGATTTCTTTCCAGTTAAACATCTCCCTGTGCCTTCGTTTTGGTTTTCCTATAAATTTTTATGAGTATTTTATGTTCTGTTATAATTTTTGGAGTTTGATTTTATTTTTCTTTTCTCCTCTTCTCTTCTGTGTCTGTCTGTCTGTCTTTCTGTGAGAGTGTACATAGACATGGGTGTGTAGTTGCCCATGGTTAGAAACCAGGAGAGGGTTTCAGATCCCTTTATAGTTACATATGTGTGTGAGCTGCTTGTTATGGGTGCTGGGATCCGAACTCTAGTCCTCCACTAGAAGAGTAAAACCTCTTAACTGCTGAGCCATCTCTTCAGCCCTCTTAATTTCCTTTAATCTGTTCTTAAATCATAATTTTATATAGAGTAGTTTAGTCTTTTATATTGATAAATCTTTTTACTTCCTCTTAGTGTTTTAAGGTTAGAATTCTCAAACTGTTCTGGTAGTTACATGCATCTGCTCTGTGTATGTACATAGATAATATAGAAAGTGTATAAAGTACAACTATGCTTCCTTTTTGGAGACAGTGCTTTGGATGGAGATGGTGCTTGAGGGTGGATGGCATGTGCCTCCAGCCTTGAGTAAGACAGTGAAGTGTAGGGAGGGTCCACCTTGCTGTTGATGGCTCTTAAGGTCAATCTCTTGCCAGATTAACCTGCCAGCAGCTGCTCTCCATAGTTACTCTGTTCACCTTTACTAAGTATTGTTAAAGGAAAGTAAAACTTCACCCTTTGTAACTTTTATGAATGCCCGTGTAATGTTTTATAGCCTGTTTCTGATTGCCAGGGGATTTATGTTCCAGTACAGCTGCTTGCATTTTTCTTGACTTGTTAACTTGGCCACGAGCCCCTGTAAGACAAAGCCCACGGGAGGAGCCATCTACTCTCTGAGACCATCCGCCATCCTGAGTTTGGGATCTGATAACGTTGAGCTGTTGATTTAGGCTAAATTGTTAGTGGCTATAATCTGCAGAGTTTATTAAAGAAAAGCTGGCTTGTAGCAGAGCTAAATTAAGTTTAGTACAGTTTTAATGTAAAATTTGCATTCTCCTTTAACAAATAAACATAAGAAAAAACATGCAAAAGCATATTTTCATAATGTTGTTATAAAATATTGTATCGCTTTTCCTTGTTATTTCTTGCTTAATCCCTGTTTTTCTCTTCTTCCTCAAACTGTCCTAGTTCCCACAGATTATGTGGTTGACATGTATTAGCATATATTATGTTGAAAGTACTATAGTGTGCAGGCTGCTAAGATGAACTCTCAGCAGTGTTTGCTACGCCACTTCTAATGTTTTATAGCATTCAGGAATTTATTCCTCATTTTGATCTTATGGAATAGAAGTTTTTACAACTTCCATGTTTTAGGTACAAAAATGAATCACAGCAGGACTGGGCACTTCCTGAGCCCAGGCCACGGCTGGTAGAGGCTTGAACCCTCATCATTTGCTCTACTTGCTCTGTGTTGTGTAGTCTCACTGTGGTCCTCACTGAGCTAAGATTCAGTTACTCTAGAGCTTACAGACCTAGTCACAGTGGCTCCGGCCACCTGCTGGCCCAGCCCAGCACCACAGAGGCATGGGCTCCTCCAGTGCTCCTGCGGCTTGGTCTTCAGTTACATGTGCACCAAATTACTGTTCATTGTTCTGCTTTTTGCTTGATTTGTGCATCTAATCAAGACTTGCTCCTCCCATGCATTGAATTCATAATTTCAAGTTTCTCAGGGGAAAGGTCATTTATCAGGTACCTCATTGGATGTAGTTTTAGAAAAGCCATTATTCACCCTTTCTTCCTTCCGTATCTTTGAAATTTGTCTTTTTATCCTGTGTCTTCCTTTAACCTTTTCTAAAGATTCATTTTTAAAATTTATGGTATTTTTTTTTTACCATTATGTACCTGTGAGTGTCTGTGTAGGGGTATGTGTGCATATATGTGAGTGCAGGTCCCTGCAGAAGCCAGAGGTTTCAGATCCCATTAGCTGAAGTTGCAGGCAGTGTGAGCAATATGACATGGGTGCTGGGCCCTGAGCCCAGGTCCTCTGCAGCAACAGTCTTTGCTTTGAACTGCTGAGTCAGTCACATGATTTATTTCACCTTTGAGAACTTCCTCCATGAGTTTTTAAATTTCTGGTATATTTTTGAATATTTTATTATAAGTTATGAACCATATTCATCTGAGTAAAATAACATCAGCTACTCTGAAATGTGCAGACTCACGGATTTGCCCATATTTACATAAGTAAAACTCAGCAGCTGGGTATACACATGGCTTTGTTGGCTCCTGTCTCTACAAGTAGATTGGAATCAAAATGGCTGCCATGGTTCTCCCCATTTTGTCTCTGTGTAGACAACAAAGTCCTAGCACCTTGGACTTGTGTTCCCTTAGTTTCCTGGCTACAAAGAAGTCTAGGAAATTTGACTTATATTCAACTTAAGTAATATTGGATTTCCGTTATTGCGGAGGAATGAACAATATGGCTGCTGAATGGTCCTTCCATAGTCTGGCTCACTGTCTGTATCCTTTCATTTGAAGATGGCCTATTAGCTGAGCTGTCTAAGCTCTAGAGAACTATAACTTCCATGTCACATCAGTCCTATGTAGTCAGTAGCCCTGTATATCATGCATAATTTTATGAGGGAACACATCAGTTGTATGCGTGTGTATGCACGTGTGTGTGTGTGGAGGGGTGTTCATGTGCATGTGTGTTATCTGTGTGTATGTATGCAAGTTGCACATATGAATATGTGTATGTGTGTGACTCTGGGTGTGTATGTGTGAGCGTATGTGTATATGTGTGAATGTGTGGAGGGGTGTGTATGTATGTATGTGTATGAGTGTCGATGTGCATGTATAGGTGTATGTGCATAAGTTTGAGTCTATGTGTGTGTGTGTGTGTGTGTGTGTGTGTGTGTGTGTATGTAGACATCTTTGGATACTGATATTTTGTCTTCTGTAACTAGGGATGCATTCTTTAGTCTGCACATCATACTTTGAGCAGTTCTGACAGTCCTGATAGCTGCTTGCCTGGGCACATTTACAGCACACCTTTAGGGAGCTGGCAGCAGCTGCAGGCTGCACCTGATTGCTTTTCTGCCCTTGGAACTGACTTAAAAAGGAGGATCCAGATGGAAGCAGTCCTCCCAGAAAGGGAAAGCGCAGCGTGGATCTGAACACTGAGTTTGCAATGTGAATCATATCAGGCCATCTTCCAGTTGGGGGAAGAAGAACAATAAAGGCAAAGTTATAGCAAATATTTAAATGACACAGAAAGTCCTAAAGATTGTGTGAGCCTTTCCACTGTCTTAAGTTGCCGAACATGAAAACTTTACGCATTAAGAATAAAGAAGGAATGGACTTCAAAGGACACCTTCATAGTTATGTTATTTAGCCACTTAACTAAACTGTTGTCTTCTGGAAAGGTGTTAGTGGGCTTTCTTCTCAAAACTGCAAGAAAAACGTAATGCTGTTTGAGCTCACAAGTTACGACTGTCTGCAAAGCTGCAAATTAATTTGTCACCTTCTGTGACACCATATGCTTTATTGTGGCAACTTTGATTGAATGCTTCTATAAAACTTCACCATAAACATAAAAGCTCAGATTAAGACTACATCCCAAAATAATAAACTGGCTCATTTAAAAGTGAAACAGATAATGCGATATGTTTATGTCATTTCTCACAGATGGGGAAGGGAGTTTCTCCATGATTTGTGCCCTGCATGGGGAGCCATGAAGGCATGTCCTATAGAATGCTATGCTCACCTCTTTTACTTTGGCTTAAAGCATCATATAATTCAAATGCTACAACTAAACCCAATTAATTCTCATTACAAGAGATAGTTTTGTGAGAGAGGAGTCCTTCACTCAGCTGCGCGTCCTCTGTGTATTTTGGCCGCAGCTGGTGCATGTGAATTCTCTGCTCATTTGTTCTCACACCATCATGTTGCATGAACGAAATTAATGTTGTTCTAACGTAATTACCTGGGAAGAGATTCACATCTTCCTTTCCATCTCATGCTGGGTAGCCTGGAATGCCTCTGTACGTGGAAAATCAGATCATGAGCAATGTCACACAGAGCTGTCACTTTACCAAAAGGGACAGACACTGTGCTTTCATTTCCCAGTGTTTTTCATTAAAAATAAGCTGACTGCTTCTCACAATGAAAGTGGGAAATAAAGTGATGGAAGCTAGTGTCA
Organism: Rhizomys pruinosus; assembly: GCA_009823505.1. Taxonomy (NCBI): domain Eukaryota; kingdom Metazoa; phylum Chordata; class Mammalia; order Rodentia; family Spalacidae; genus Rhizomys; species Rhizomys pruinosus. The sequence goes on along the minus strand of VZQC01015041.1, from coordinate 172,952 downwards.
GCTTGGCTGAGTGGAGAGTTTGGTTGGGACTCAGACTTGTGGTTCCTGTGAATTTGAGTGCATTTGCCAGACTCCTTTATTAGAGACAGTGATGTGATTCCTGATCCCATACAAAGCGTAGTATCAGACACATGAATGTGTAAGTGCTATCCCTTGACAATGGCTCTAAGCACAGTACTGCAGATTTCCATTAGGAAGCACAAATGCCTTCTGTGCACTGCTGAAGATTCAATGGTAAATGAAGCATAAGACTCTCTAGAAAGTGCACTAAGCAGACCAAGGAGAGGTGAGAAGGCTTCGATGCCCATGAGGCAAGACTGAAGAAAGAGTGTAGCAAGCTACCTCAGCAGAAGCATGAGTGGCTCTGTGGGCCAGCGGCAGCTAAACCACAAGTGTGTGGCAGCTGTTGCATGTGTTGCAGAACTTAAGAAAGGAGAGCACAAGTTATGTTTGCAGCAGCTTGACTGCGAATGGGTAGAAGTGGATTAGTGGCACACACATGCCAGGATAAAGTGTAATCAGTTCCGAAAGTGGGGGGCTACAATTCTAGGGTGAAAAAAAATGGAGAAACAAATAGAAGCAATGTGTGAGGGGTTAGCCTATGACAGCTCCTTCTATTCTCTAGCTGTGAGCTAAATAAGATCAGCTAGTCACTGCAGCAAGGCCATGGACTAGACCGTGCTGAGTCAGAGGCTTTGCAGGAAAACAAGAGTCCACTGTATCACAGCCTGACCTGGGCTCGAGGCAAAGGGGAGCCCTGAGAGCTTGGACAGTGGGAAGACTGTGTCAGTACTGAATGGACATTGAGGAGAGCGGGAGTTTGGGTAGAAGACTTGCTCATTGGAAGCCCCTGGTGAGCAGCCTGTATGATTCATTATGAAGAAAAGCTGTTGAGATTCCTCTGATGCTTTTCCCTACGCTGGAGGCAGGACGGGAAAATGTAGAGGCGGGTGCTCACTCCCTCTTCTTTGCTCAGAGATGAGGGTGGTGGCATTCATCCAACATTTGAACCAGAGTTTACCAGCTCCGAAGTCAGGGAAGCTGAGCTTAGAGCCATGCTCCTTGATGTCATTTCCACCACCACGTTCTACAGTTCAGTTGCCCACAGTTTCATGTGTGGGATCTAGGCTAATCCTATGGTATGGCTGATTGTTGTGTCATAATGGGAAACAAGCCAAAAAGCTAGGCAGTAGGCTCAACACAAAGTAACTATTAAAGGAAGCGATTTTGAAAAGTTTATTTTTTTTTATGTATATGAGTGTCTGCTGCATGTATGTACAGGTATAATGTGCAGGGCCCAGTGTCCATGGAAGTCAGAAGAGGGCATCAGATCCCCTGGAACTGGAGTTACAAATGGTTTTTTATTTATTTATTTTTTTTATAATTTTATTTATTTTTGTATGTACATGAATGTATTGTCTGCATGTAGGTTTGTGCACCTGTGTCGTGCAATGCCTCGGAGGTCAGAAGAGGGTCTCAGATTCCCCTGGAACTGGAGTTCTAGACGGTTCTTAGCCGCCATGTGGGTGCTGGGGATCGAACCCGGGTCCTCTGCAAGAGCAGTCGATGCTCTTAACCGCTAGGCTATCTCTCCAGCCCCATGGATTTTAACTGTCATCTGGGTACTGGGAACCAAGCCTGGGTCCTCTGCAAGAGCAGCAATACTCCAAATTTCTGAGCCATTTCTACAGGCCTGACTGAAAGAAGCAATTTTTCTTCTAAGTTTACTGATTGTTTGAGTCCTGCTTTAAACAATGCCATGGACACGGATCTGGATCTGAGAATCGCCATGAGAGTCTCCTGTGGTATTGTCTTCCTGTTGCATTTCCTGAGAAAACAGCTAGCTGCCTTTGAACACTTGAGCAACTCTTCTTCAGCAAACAGCCTACATGTCATGGTGTAACAGGGACTTGCAGTCAGATCTTTATTCATGACACATAAAGTTTTGAAATTAAAGGCGTGGTAGCACACACCTTTAATCCCAGCACTCAGGAGGCAGAGGAAGGCGGATCCCTGTGAGTTCAAGGACAGCCTGGTCTTCATAGTGAGTTCCAGGCTACCTGTCTCAAACAAAAGGAAACTTAAAAATTTTAACATACCTGCAAGGTGGGCATTTTTCCAATGGGAGCAATAGCAATCATTTTATATTATTTTAAAATAAAAAAAAACAGGGGTACACACCTGCTGTGTGTTTGGCCTCCTTCCTTGTACTGGAAGCTGTAAAGTTCTCCCCAAGAAACACATGTGTGTCACTCCTTCAGTTCCCTGGTTTCCTGCCAGTCTACAGAGAGCTTTCTGGAATTCATTCCGTCCATGCACAGAGCAGGAAAACCTGGAAGGAAGGAAGCCATGTGGCCACCTGAGCAAGACTACATATCCCAGGGTTCACTGCAGCTTCCCCTGGCCAGACGCATATAAATGGGTAGTGTCAACTTGTGGAGAAGGCCACACCTTTTTCTATCACTTCTTCCTCTGGCTTGAAAGCAGATGTGCTGATTAGAGATGAAGCAGGTGGGCTCCAGATGTTAAGCTTGCGAACATCCCTGTGTTTGTTTTGAGTTGTCTGTCACTCATCCATGTAGCAAAACAGACTACATGTTAAAGGATGTTCATTTGTTTACCTGTTATTTTCTACCTGTGCCCAATAACAAAGTGAGGGCAGACCTATATTTTCATTTACCTCTGTATGCTTAACATTTGGATAGAGCATTGTATGTTGCCTATACTCCAAGTATTTGTTGAACAAGTGAATGAATGAATGAATGAATGATCCTCACTCAGTATGTGGGAGGCCTTTGCTTAATGAGAATTCTTTCCAAGTTGCTATGGCTGGAATCTAAATGAGCAATCAGACAGAGGCATTCTTGGAAGCATTTGGGCTCTGCCTAGCTTAATGAACACCGAATATTAATAGCAATCATCAACTGGTTCAGTAATGTTCTTATTCCAACCCCATTTTTCCTTAGTTAGGATGAAGCCTGCTTCCTCATAGAGCAGTGCATTCTTCACTCTTATTTGTGGCTTTTAGAAGCAGGGCTGCATTTGTTCTTGGTGTCTGCATTAACAGAAACTATCAGGTGTGTGATTCAGTCCTAATTGCTGTCAGGGCCTTGGCAATATTCTCTTGTCACCTTCTCTGTTGGAAAGCCAGATTCTGTGTGGATGTACCCTGGCCTGCCATGAATTAATGTACCATGCAGACAGCAAAACCTGCTATGCAAACTCAACTGTAACTGCAGGATTGTGATTTCTGATTGTAAAAACAGCCTTAAGCACAAGAAAATGTCGCTTAGCCCAGGAAATGCATCTCTCTTAGGTCAGAGCTATATTGCAGGGTTAGTGTGAATTGGGACTGGGGAGATATATTTAATTCTGGGTTCAAACTGCCATCCCAAAGTTTTCTAGCTTGAAGGTACATGAATCCTCAACCATTCTTTGTTTCATGGTTTGTAAACATTTCACAAATTGGATTTTGTTTCCTTCCATTTAAATAAAAACACAAGGAAAATATGGAACAATTAGATCTTGCTACAAAAAAGCTGTGAAATTTATAAAAAAGCTCAGTGGTTTCAAAAGGTGGCCATTCACCCTCAGCAAGTGCATCTTAAGTCTGACATGGTGGTGTAGGCCTTTAATCGAGGTGGCAGGCAGAGGCACTTGTGAGATCAAGTCCAGTGTGGTCTACACAGAAGGTTCCAGGCCAGCTGGAGCTACATGGAGACCCTGTCTCAATACCCCTCACCTTCCAAAAAAAAGAAGCTGTGGATTCCTCAAAGACAGCTGGCTAAGACATCTGGAATATGTCCACCCTACCTGTGGATTCCCCAAAGACAGCTGGCCAAGACAACTGGGATGTGTCCACCCTACCTGTGGATTCCTCAAAGACAGCTGGCCAAGACAGCTGGGATGTGTCCACCCTACCTGTTTCCCATCATCAGTTTGGGATCACGGAAGCTTGAGGCACAAGAAAGGATAGGCCAAGGTACATAAGAGTATCTTGCTTGCTGATGTCCAGCAGGCAGTCACAGGGCTAGTCCACTAGTTGTTAGGGTGTCCTGTTCACCATAGAAAAAATCATGTGGTTGTATGAAAAGGTCCTGAGTGGAGAAGCCAAGGCCACACTTACAGTCTAGCAATGTTGAGACATCTTGTAAACACTTACTTTCTTAGGACCTTGGCTATCTTCTTAGCTGGGTTTTTAACAAATGCTTTTTAGCTGTCAGCTTCTTGAGGAGAATTTACCATACTATGCAACTTATCAGTGTAAAATGCGTATCTCACTAGTTTGGAACAAGTTGGGAAATATATGCAGCACCCTCCACAGTTAATTGTGAAACAAAGGTGGCCTTTGTTTCCTGGAGTTAGGCTACCCCACTCAGAATAAACCTTTCTGGTTCTATTCATTTACATGAAAATTTCATTTTTTACAGCTAAATAAAATTTCATTGTGTATATGCGACACATTTTTTATTCTCTGTTTATCAGCAAATTGATGGACATCTAGATAGAGTCCATTTCTTAACTATTGTGACTAGACCAGTGTGAAGCTACATATGTGGGCATCACAGTCAGGGGTGGTTCAGAGAGTCCTTTGGATATATGCTGGGTCACAAGGAAGTTCAATTTTAACCTTTTAGAAATTCCCACATCAATTTCCATCATGGCTGCACTAGTCTACACTGAAACCTGCAGTGAGTAAGGGTTCTCCTTTCCCTGTCTCCTTTCCATCACCTGTTGTCATTTGACTTTTTGTTAACTATCTTAACTAAAGTGAGGCAAAATCTCTCAGTAGTTTTAATCATCTCCCTGATGGCTACAGATGCTGAACAGCTTACTGTTTATTAGCCATTCATAGTTCTTGAGAGAACTTTGTTCAGTTCTGTAGTCCACTTTTTGATTGGGTTGGTTTACTTAATGTTTAATTCTTTTAGCTTCTTGGATGTCCTAGATATTAGTTCTCTGTCAGCTGCATAGCTTGCAAAGATTCTTTCCCATTTGTCTACTTCTGTGCTCTATTCGCAGTTCCCTTGGCTTTACAGAAAACTTTTAATTTCATCAAGTCCTATTTTTCAACTGTTGGCATCATTTCCTGAACAACTAGAGACTTATTAGAAAGTCCTTACCTCGCCTGTATTGTAAAAACACTCTCTGCTTGATTCCCTAGTGCCGTCAGTGCTCCAGGGTTTATGTGGAGGTGCTTGAACCATTTGAAGTTGAATTCTTGGCAGGGTGGAAAATAAAATCTAGTTTCTTTCTTCTACATGTGGCCATCTAGCCTCTCCATCACCATTGAAAATGCTCTTTCCTGCCGCATGCACTTTTTTGCCTCTTCAAAAATCTCGCAGCTGTAGTTGATGGGCTTATTTCTGTGTCTTCCATCCCATCCATTGAGTACATGTCTGTGACAGTCCCACATTGCTTTCTATCACTTTGGCTCTGTAGGTAGTATGGCTTGAAATTAAGTGCAGTAAAATCTCCTACAGTATTCTTTGTGTTCAGGGTTGCTTTGGCTATCACAGATCTTTTGGATTTCCATGAATTCTAATATATATTTTTTTTCTATTTCTATGGAGAATTGGGTTGCAGTTTTGATTGGGGTTACATTGAATCTGCTGAGAAGAATTTGCATTCTGCAGTGTTTTGGGAAGGTGCTGTAGATTTAAATGCATTTGATCTATGGTGTCATTTATCTCTATGTCATTTATTCCTTTTTCATTCCTCTATGACCTGTCTATTGGTAACAGTGGTGTATTGAAATCGCCCATGATTGCTATCTGTAGGTAAATCTGTGACTTTCAATTTAATAGTATTTATTTAGTGAAATTGGATGCACCTAAATTTTGTACATATATGTTTAGAATTATAATGTCTTCTCCATGAAGTGACCTTTTTATTTCTCCTGATTAGTTTTGGTTTGTATTTTATTTTGCTGGATATCAGAATAGTGATACATGCTTGTTCCCTTTGTTCATTTACTTGAAATATCTTTGCCCATCCTTTCCCCTTGAGGTATGTCTATCTTTGATGGTGGTAGGAGGGAGTTTATTTCTCAGTTATAGCAAAAAGAAGAATTCTGTTTTTTTTTTAATCCAGTCAAATACTTTCTGCTTTTTCACTTGAGAGATGAGTCCATTAATATTCTGAGTTACTATTGAAAGATGTTTATTAATTCCTATCATTTAGTTGATTTTTGGAATGCTCAAAAATTTTTTAGTCCTAATTTGCTTAATGAATATTTTAGTGTCTTCTATCTTCCGTACCTTCTTATATGCATTTGTCATTCTCTTCTATTCGAAATTTTTCTTCCAGTCTGCTCTGTAGCGATCACTCAGTGGTCACAACAGAGTCCTGTTATTCTACTCTCCATGTAACCAGTTCTATTTTTTACTTTTTCAATTTTTCATTTCCAGTGTTATTTCAGTTTGGTTTTTTTCTTTATTTCTATTTTTTTTATTGAATACTATTTTCATAACCTTCATTGCATCTAATTTTATTCGTCTGTTTGATTCTGTTCTTGGGTTTCATTCAGGCACTTACTTGTATCCTCTTTGACTTCAGTCATGCCATTATTTATGTCTTCTTTGAATTCTTTGAAGATATTGATGATCAGTCTTCTAAATTCTTTATCTTGAATTTCACTTGAGTCTCTCTCATTGGCAGCCATTATTCTTAGATGGACGATTTTGAGTTGAAGCATTTTGTCTTGGACATTCATACTCCTAGTGTTCTTACATTGACATTTGCCCATCAGGAATTAGTTTGTTGGTTTCATTTCTCTGGTGGGCCCGCACTGAGTGCTTGTTTGGGTGTTTGCCATTCCTTTGCTTGGTCAGTTTTGTCACCCTTCAACGTCGCTTGAAGTTGAGTCATGGAGAAAGTTAGTGTGGATCTGTAGATAGGGTGGATAAAATGATGTCAACTGAGCTGGATGGGAGTCATGACCTCTGACCTCACAAACCAGAGTCAGTGCAGCAGGGGCTTGCTCTAGGAGTGGCAGCACTGTGCTGTGTCTCACCTCATGAGGCGGGATTCCCGTGGTGTTGTAGGACAGCTTGTGGAGCAAGGCATCTTTCACCCTTCAACTTCAGCAGCTGCTGTGTGTGCAGAGCATGCGTGTGTGTGTGTGTGTGTGTGTGTGTGTGTGTGTGTGTGCATCAGGTGTGGCTGTATCACACAACCTCTTATTTCCCCAGTTCAAGGTACAGAGTGCAGCAAACTGTGCTCTGGATGTGGAACATGGTCGCATTCTTTTGGCTTCACTGACTGGGAGCAACAGAAGTGTGTGGGAGGGGAGGGGATGTTCTAAATCTAACCTACCTAACTGGGTAGGGCTCAGGGCAGTGGGAGATCAGGTCAGGGGCAAGAGCATCAAGACTTCTAACCTGTTCATCAGGAGTGAGTGCACAGACCATGTGCTCTGAAGGTAGGAGGTGCCAAGCACAGTAAACTGGCCAGTTTGCATTGGGGTCACAGATGTGCTTGGTGGGTCTTGGGTCTTCTAGATCTTTAAACTACCCAAATGAGGTGGACACAGAAAACAGGAATAGTGTGTAGGGGAGGTGGGAGGTCCAAAGACCTCTACCCTATCTGGCTGGGTTAGATGTGAGGCAGTGGGAGAACACAGGGGTTAGAGGCTCACGAGACCTCTAACCTATGTAGCTGGGATGGGTGGGTCAAAATGCATAGAAAGTCATAGTGTTTGTCACAGAAACAGAATGAAAATAAAGGTGTATCTTACAGAAAATGAAAGTCCTTCCCCTTTGTCTATGGAGGACGCATTGCCAGACCAACCCTGGGGATGCCTGAACCCACAGATGATACTGAACCTCAAGTGAACTTCGCTTTAATTCAAACCTAACTATGATAAAATCAGATTCACAAATTAGGTACAGTAAAAGAGCAACAGTAGGTAAAGATAACATGTACAAATTATAAGCACATATTGTATTAATGATGAAAGTTTTTTAAAGCATAGGAGCTATTTCTGGAAATTTTCATTTAACAATTTAAGATTGTAGTTACCCTTGCGTGAAGAAAACCACAGGAAATGCAGCTGTGGACGGGGAGACTAATGCTTCCTTTCTTCACTCATCAAGTATCGTTTCTTGTAATGTTTGTAGATGCCCTTTTGGAGGTTAGTGACTTTATTGTGACAGAAAGTTGAGTATACTTAAACTTATATAAGTGATATGGTACATTAAGGATTTGGGATTGTAAACCAACAAGGATAAAAAAAATCTCATTTGACTGTAACATCTAATTTTTACATTTGTTTTTGGGTTTGTATTTCAAGCATTTCATAGAAGATTTGTACTTCTCTTCTTTTAAAATTTACTTATTTTTATTTTTATGTGTGTGAGTGTTTTGCCTACATGTATATAAGTGTAGCCATATCATGCAAGTGTAGCCATTGTATGACCAGAGAGTATTATAGATCCCCTGGAACTGGAGTTATGGATGGTTGTTAATCAGCAAGTGGGACCTGGAAATTGAACCTGGGTCCTCTGTAAGAGCAGCTGGTGCTCTTAACCACTGAGCCATCTCGCCAGCCCCTTGTATTTAATTCTTAAGAAATACTGGTTGGTTTATGGTATTTTTTTCTTTCATCTTTGCTTTGTCCTTGTCTGATTTTCTTTTCAGTAAAGCAGTACTGACCTAATTTAGTGAATTGGGAGGTACTGCAATTTTGAGATTGAATTTGTATTCCTAAATACTTAGTATTATTTGCCATTGAAATTAAAGATGGCTTGTTCCTACAAGACCAGAGCTTAGACCTCTTTCATTTCCAGATATAACTTGAGTCTCCTCCCTTTCTTCATGATCAATAATCTCAAATATCTGTCTCTTCTATTGATTCTTCTCATTCAAATATCCCATAACCAGTTTACACTGTTTGCATACTTGATGTAATTCATTTTTACTCTACTCTTTATTATTTCCTTTATTTTCCTTGATTTAAGTTTAGTTTGTGTTTCCTTCCTTTAAAGCTTAAAGCTGGGTAATTTCAGACATTTCCCTTTGTTTTAATGTATTACCAGTATGACTGTCGTTCTGAGCACTGCTTATTTGCATTTTTATTTCCATTCATCTCAAAGTGCTTTTTTTTTTTTTTTTTTTTTTTTTCCGCTTTTTTTTTTTGTTTTTGAGACACAGGGTCTACTCTCTTTAGTCCCAGCTGGCCTGGAGCTCGCTATGTAGACCAGGCTGGCCTTGAACTCACAGAAATCAGCCTGCCTCTGCCTCCCGAGTGCTGGGATTAAAGGCATGTGCCACCACACCCGGCCCATCTCAAAGTACTTTTGGTTCCATAAGCTTATTTATTGTACTTTTACACAGCTCGTATTGAGCAGCTGATTGGCCACTGATCACTCTGTCATTTTGAATGATATAAACTACTTAAAAGATGAAATCTAACACTCTCCAAAGGGCTCCCGAGATGTGTCTTATCCTCATCATCGATGGCTCCTTCCAGGTGTTTCCTCGGGATCTGTCCAGGTGGCCTGTAGCTACCTTGTTTCTCCAGTGACTCTGTTAATCTTCTTCTTTTCCTTTCATCATAACTTCCTCTGTGCCTCAGAGTACTGGTCTCTGAACTTCTCAAAATGAAGTCTGGTCTTCGTAGATGAGATCTGGAGCTAGGCCTTTCCTGTTCCACTTCTCCTCCAAGGCAAAGTATCTGAGCCATATCCCTGGGTGGAGGAAGGGGAACTACATCATTATTCTCTCTGAGAGACACCCCCACTTTAGGAGGTGGGTGCCTATTGGAGAGAGGACATGAGACTTAGATGTTCTCTCTTATTTTTCCCAGTGTGTATTCTTCACAGTAGCCTAAGGGGAACTGGGTGGGGGGCTCCACTCTTCTTAGCCTCTCTTATTTATCTTTCAGCTTTCATTTCATGAGGCGGTGCTGGATGGGAAGGCTTTCACTTCTCAGCTGTACTTGCCGGAATCTGGTCTTCATCAGCAGACAGGTGGGCCAGGCTGAGAAATGCCCTTTGCCTGCCTCTCTTGGACAGTAGCCCCCTGATTGGGTGGCAGGAGTGGGGAGGCCCTGAGATCTTGAACACACGGGTGTGAACTGGGACTTCTTTCCTTCATTTGGGAATGCGTGACGTAGGTGCTGGTTCTTGTTTCCAGTCTGGTGGAGCACTGCTGTCCACTCCATTGTAGCAGGTTTTTATTTTCAAAATACCATTTTACTTCTCTTTCTGTATGAAGAAAGGTCATCTCTGGACATTTTCAATGATGTTTTTTTAAAAAAATAAACTTCCTGGGGATGAGTCTGCAGACTTTTCACATTGTTCTGCTATAAATCCAACTATCATTGGGCAAAAACATCTGTTCAAACCAATGTCCTGCTGATTTTGTGCCTGTACCCACAGACTGTGCCCATCAAAAGGGCAGGCCAACTATGCTGGTTTGAACACCACTTTACAGATCTGCTCTGCTGATGAATCTGCTTTCTTCTCATTATTGTTCACTGCGTTTGTTACTTATGATATATTTTGATGACTGAGTGGAAATATGAAAGGTGTAGGAGTGGTCTTTTGATCAGACTTTATCCCTACAAATCACTGCAACACAAATATGTGCATGGTCAGCAAAGTGTCAGTCACTTCAAATGGATACATCATCATACCACAAAGTCAGAATCTGATTTTTCTTTGTTAAAGATCATCTAGCTAGTTATCACTTAGTGTTTGCTGGGATCCAAAGTTATGTTGAAAAGGTTCACCTTCTTCATAATTTATTCCCATACTTCAGCCACCACTATGGCTTTCTTTTCCCTGCAAGATTTTGTAATATGTAGCTGGTTTCATACCAGTGATGGTCCAGGTTTCTTGTGCCAAAGGTTCTGAATTTTTGGTAGGTGACATGGTCTGCACCCCCTGCTCTTTGTATCTCTGTATCATGCTCTAAGTATGTGTTCTCTGGACTATAAAGCTGGGTCAGCCCAGGATTTTGAGTTTGGTAATTTGCTTGTATTTTTAATGTGATGTGGAAGAAGGAATTAACTGGCGATCTCCGAGCTTTCCACCTGCCTGGCCCCACCCTATATTCCTGAGTGCTTACTCTCTTGGTGCTCTTAGCTGGCTGGTCACATACCATCCTTATCCTCAAGCCCAGGTGGAAAATTCCCACCACACTGGGGCCCAGACACTCATCTGAAGTGTGCTTCATGGAAGCATTTTGTCAGCAGTAGGAAATGTGACCACTGAAAGCAATTCTCTTCTGCTTAGGTGAGTATTCCTCTTCCTTCTTGCATTATTCTTAGAATATTTTTTAAAAAATGTTTGCAGGGCTTTGATCAATTCCTAAAGGTAATCAATGAAAACTCTGAAACAGAGCTCAAAAGCAGCCTAAGCTGCCAGTCTCCCAAAAGACCATACAAAAGTAGACAACCACAGGAATACAAACTGCCTGTATCCTGTAGGACATTCCCCTCTCCTGGGTGACAGCACCCCCTATAGATTCAGTGTTTGCAGATAGCGGCTGTGCAGGCATGCTGGCTGGGAAGGTGCCTCACTTCAGTTATAATGCTTTCCTCCTCATTTACGGCAGACTAAGTGCTCTGGGCTTTTCCATGGGTACCGCTGATCAAGCCAGAATATAGAAGGCCATAGCTTTTTTTCATAAAGTGCTTTCATAATTATCTTCATAGGATCAAAGACAAAATGTTACGAAGGCAATGAATGACTACTTCATCCCCATTGCCTCTGAGGCGATCACTGTGAGCTCAGCTTGGTGGCCACCACTGAAGTCTGACGTGAAATAACTCAATGTCAGTTCCTTTCCCTTTGTTGTGGTTTGAATGAGAAGTGTCCCCACCCCCATAGGGCTCCAAATATTTGAATAATTGGTCCCAGTTGGTGCCACTGTTTGTTGAGGCTTAAGAGATGTAGCCTTGGGGCTGGGTGTGGTCTTTGAGAGTCCAGGGTCTTGCCCCGCTTAGACCTCACTCTCTACTTCCTGTACAAGGTTGAAGATGTGTTCTCTCAGCTCTCTGCTCTGGCGCCTCCTGCAGTGCTCTCCCGCCAAGATGGCCTCTTATCCCTGTGGACCTTTCAGCCAAATAAATTCTTCCTTCTGTATGTCATCTTGGTCTCAGAACTATGCCATCTGGTTTGGATAGACATAGAGCACAGAATTCTGTGGCTTTGATTTTGTGTGGCAGTTTCCTCTGGAATGACAAAGTTCCATCTTGAAGGGAAGCTTGTTAAGAAGCAGGATGTTCTGAGGAGGAGGTGAGAGACTCCATTCTTTACCCTTCACCAAAGCTCATTAAGGTATGGAGTATTCTAAAAGGAGGAGAAACATTATATCCTGCAGGGAAGCTCTTTGAACACAGGAAGTCCCTGAATGGGACCAGATTCACTAGGGTCCTCCCTTCCTGGATGTGTATGCTATATAAGGACTAAAGGACACTCACAGACAGACTGAACTGCCTAAAGCAGGCTCAGACCACTTCTGAAATGAAGGAAAATGATCAGATACAAGCAGCACCACTCAACACAAGAAGTCAGATGGGGGCCGAGTCTTGTGGCTCTCACCACCCTAAAACAAAATGGCTTAGACATTCATGAGGGTGAAATGTTACAGCCATTGTGAAGAGTCCATAGACATAGGTAGTGAGCTGGAACTTGGATTTGTTTTGTTTGTGGGATTGAAAGCCAAATTCAAGAGCTTCTATGTGCCAGGCAAAAGTTTACTGTTCAGGTATAGCCCTAGTCCACAATTTACTTTCGAGCAAAGAATAGTCTTGAAGCTAGCATGTCCTCCTGAGTTTGATGACTGGCTCTATTGGCCGTTGTTGATGACACTGCTGTCTCAAGCTCTTAATTTGTGTAGAATCATCAGAAACTAATTCTATTGTTTTTAAACCTGAAATGCCCCCTACGTCTGTGTTACGGACCCTTATCCTCCAGCTAGAGGTGCTGCTTGTGGAGGCTGTGTGATCTTTGGAAGGTGGGGCTTTCCTAGCTGAGGTAGGCCATAGTGGTGGACCGTTGGTGGTTATAGCCTGGGCCTTTGGTGGTTAGTTACAGCCTAGTCCCTGCCTCTGCTCTTTGACATCTGGGTGTACTGTCTTCCGAGCAGATTCTACTGTCAGCTCCTGCCATTATGAACTACTTTGCCAGGACTTTTTTTTTTATCATGATGGACTGAAACCCTCCAAGACCAGGAGCACAAATAAATCTTCCCTCTCTCAAATTGTTTCTGTCAGGAACTGTGATCACAGTAAAGCAAAAGCAAGGATATACTCCCTAGCTGCTGAGAAGAATCTTCATGGAGAGATGTGTTAATAATGTAGCTAAACCTTTTTAAATTGAGAAGTGTTGTCATCTCCTCATGCAGTCTTGTTTTTGAACTCAGAAGCTTATCGAGGGTCTTTTTATAGACCCTTTTTTCCCCATGTTGAATGTCATGTGAGCTATCAAACACTATTTGCTGTCTTTTTCATTATTTGATATTTGTTAGAGGCTTTTTATGCTAATACATTGTGTCTGTAATCTCTAGAACTATTTCTATTTGCATATGCAATGATTAGGAATTTTCCAAGCTCACATTTTAATGGAAGTTGAAGTAACAAAGGCACTTAAGGTGTGGAGTGAGACCTAGCTGGTCCCAGCTCTACTGGAGATAAGCTGGCTGACAGTAGAAAACCTTCCTGACCTCTTTGGGCCTCAGAACTTATAAACAGGAGATGCCATGTGCTGGGAGCAGCATGCAGGTTGCTGTGAGAATGAGATGAGCTTACCTTTTAGGTTGTTAGAGTGATCACACAGAGAATGTACATGTGCTAGCTCTTAGATGAGCCTCTGCAGCAAGCTAGCTGGGATTTTGTGTTCACTTCTTTCTTCTCCCTTTTAGTTATGTGAGCTGAGCAAGTTCTTTAACATCTACAAGATTCCATTCCATGTTTGTGCTATAGAGATAGAGATAGCTGCATCTAAATTCCTGAGGGATTAAGTGGGATAACATGTACTTAGTAACTCAGGGTGGATTCAGACAGAACCATCTTCCCCTCAGATTCTTTATCTCTCTAGCAGAGTCACATAAGGATTGAGAAAATGATGAAGAAGTTTCTAGTATAGAGATGCCAGCCTTATAGCAGGTGCTTATATGCTTGCTTCCTACCCAATCCCCAGCCTCTTCTCCTCAGAGCCACTCTACTCTCTCCTGCTTGCCTTCTCCCCGACTTTATGTGTCCTGAAAATAAGCAATTACAATTTAATTACTGGGGACAGTTCACTGAAATTTGTCATATTACACAAGGAGTACCCCATGACTGGGATGTGGTGTGGCGAGGCTGGGAGGCTGGGAATCTGATGACATAATCTGAAGTGTCTAGAGTCCTGTGTTCCCTGGAGAAGCTGTGACATACATGCCTGATGAGAACCCCCGAGTTCACACCTTCTGTCACTCCTGCTAGAGTCCATTGTGCCAAATTACTCTCTCCACCCACTCCTCAGTCCCAGCTCCTCCCCTGAGCACTAGTCAGCCTATCTGGAGTCTCTTTCCTAAAGAACACCAGGTCTTCCTCACCTGACCACCGTCTGCTGCCAATATTTCCTCAGCCAAGGTTGGGCTCTGCTACCCATTTCTGCAGTTCTATGCTGGGTTTTTGTTCAGCTTGAGCTTGCATGGGTCTTGTGCATGCTGATACCAATGCTATAGGTTCCTATGAACAGGGTCCCAGGAACTTATGGGATTCACTTCCATTTGTTCTTGCATCACCTCTCTGGCTCTTACAATCTTTCTGCCTCCTCCTCCACAATGGTCCCTGAGCCCCAGGTGGGTGAAGCTGAATATAGGCATTTTTTAATGGTTGAGAATAAAATCAACATATTTTTCATAATCTTTGATTTTTAATTTGGGGGAACAGATTTGGATAAGTGGAGTCTTAAGGCCAGAAGTATAGATGTTCATGGACTTTATTAAGTATAAAAAAAAGCACGAAACCAATAAAAGACACATGAGGCTTTACTTCCATGTGGGACTTCCAGCGTGAGCCACCTGTAGACACGTGGTGGGATCGGACAGCATGGCAGAGGGCAGAGAGAGGGGGGGATGGAGACAGAGAGAGAGAGACACAGAGAGAGACACAGAGAGAGAGGCACAGAGAGAGACACAGAGAGAGAGGCACAGAGAGAGTTATGGCGGCTGGGGTCCACCATTTATACCCATGGTGCGGGGCCTCAGGTAAGTGGGAAATGGTCAGAGGATTGGCAGCTTCTGGAGGAAGTGGGCACCTGTGTACCCCTTAGGATTCTGGGAAGCCTGGACCTAACAGACTTTTTCTATAATTTGACAATTGAGTTTTCAATCATCATTCCTGTTGTGTTGTCACATCCCTCTCTACGCTCTGCAGTGTCTGGCTGTGTTGGATAGTCCATTTTCTTTGTTACCTATGCTTCTGTGTTAGCATTTCTTGTCTACATTACAGTTAATATCAAATGTATCAAAAGAGTTGTAGAACATCTTTACAAGCTTCCTATGCCTGCAGATATTACTATTTATTTATTTATTTATTTATTTATTTATTTGATTGCTGCTATACAAATGGTGTGGGCCTAATAAATGATCTAGAAATATTAGATCAGGGAGTAGATACATCAACAGGAGACTCATTGGATATTTTGAAACCTTTTAGCCTTTGACAAAGTGTAGCAGTCAAGTAAATCTTTTAGGGAATACTATTGACCCGTGCCTAGGCAGAAATGAGAAAGTAGAGCTAAACCAAATATATAACCTGAATTCATCAGAATTTAATAATTTGCAATGATTTTCTTAATAGTTGAATATTTATGCTTTTATAATTTGGTGTCTGAGCAATCTAAAGAAATCTTTAAAACTTCCCTGCCTATTAGAACCAGGCACGGTGGCACATGCCTTTAATCCTAGCACTTGGGAGGCAGAGGCAGGCAGATCTCTGTGAGTTCAAATCCTACGTAGTGAATTCCAGGTCAGCTGAGGCTACAGGGAGACCCTGTCTCAAACAAAATACACGCACAGAAAAACCTCACCAACCTATTAAAGGAATATTTTGAAAACATTTTTTCTTAATAACTTTATCATTTTCTTTTTGTTTCTCTTCAGAAAGACCATTACTGTGTTAGTTCTAATGAAATGTAACTTTGAAAAAAATAAGTATTAATATACATATGCGCTTATAGAGAATTTATTACACAAGTTTTGGGACTTAGCATGAATTTTTCAAAATAAAATGAAGAAGATGTGCCCACGAGGGCCACAAGCTCGGCTACTGATGACTGGCAGTGAGGTTCTTTCTTCTCACCGTCCTGACACACATTGGCTTCTAATCCATGTGTAGATTGTCCCTTCTGCTTTCCTGGAAGCTCCCAAATAAACTGTGAACGTCTTAACAGAAGAGTGCTCTTCTGTTCTGGTGATATCCTCCACAGAGCCCAAACTCGGCATTTATTTATTTACTTATTTACTCAGTGCCAAAAGCTGTTCTAAGTGATTCACAAGCATGAATTCATTCTGTTCTCAAACAACCTTAATAGCCACCATCTGTTCTTAAACTCTTCTCTAGATGAGACAGATGAGCTTAGAAATCTCACCCTGCTTCCCAGGGTCACACATAGGTGGCAGGGACCTTTCATGATGCTGTGTCCTCAGTTACTAAGAACATAGTCAGAGCTGGAAGCCTGCTCAGTGGGTCTGGTTCAGAGCTCCAGTGGCCCAACCCTTGACCTTGGGTAGCTCAGCTCTTGACCGTGGGGAGTGTCTTCATCTGCCTGGGCTTCACCTCCTCTTCACTTGAAGGTCTAAAATGTTCACCAACTCTGGAGGCTTTAGGGAAGTCAGCCCAGGATGGTTTGTGTTTCTTAGTAGCTCAGCCTCTGACACCCCTTTTTGGAGAACAGATGAACAGTTACTGACCTTACTAAACATATATGTTCATTTAGCTAACCCTAAAGCTAAATGAATATGTATGTTAAGGGGATCATCTTGGTATATTTCCACATGTGTGGAGAGTAGGTGTGGCGAGGGTCCCAGGATGGCACCCGAGACTTTAGCTTATGATTAACACCTGATTTCCTTCTACCTCCAAGTAAAGTCACGCTCACCGTTTGAGCTGTGCAGGTGCACCCTGTATACAAGATCAGGCCAGATGATACCAATAGACTAAGGCCACACAACCTGGGCTGGAAAGGTGGATAAATAGAGGGACTTTCTAGATAGAGGGACACTCTCTCTTTTTTCTAGTCTTAGGAGAGAAGCTTGTTTGCCTGAGGAAGGAGAAGGCTTGAAGAAGGGAGAAGGCTTAGAGGGAAAGACCTGAGGCTTAGAGGGAGAAGCTTGGAGAAGGAAAAAAAAATGTGCCTAAATAAACCGTTCTGACAAGACCTGCCTGCCTAAATAAACCNATGCGTGACGTAGGTGCTGGTTCTTGTTTCCAGTCTGGTGGAGGCACTGTGTCCACTCCATTTAGGCAGTTTTTATTTTTCAAAATACCATTTATTACTTCTCTTTGTATGAAGATAAAAGTGTCATACTCTGGAAATTTTCCATGATGTTTTTTTAAACAAAATAAACTTCCTGGGGATGAGTCTGCAGACTTTTCACATTGTTCTGCTATAAATCCAACTATCATTGGGCAAAAACATCTGTTCAAACCAATGTCCTGCTGATTTTGTGCCTGTACCCACAGACTGTGCCCATCAAAAGGGCAGGCCAACTATGCTGGTTTGAACACCACTTTACAGATCTGCTCTGCTGATGAATCTGCTTTCTTCTCATTATTGTTCACTGCGTTTGTTACTTATGATATATTTTGATGACTGAGTGGAAATATGAAAGGTGTAGGAGTGGTCTTTTGATCAGACTTTATCCCTACAAATCACTGCAACACAAATATGTGCATGGTCAGCAAAGTGTCAGTCACTTCAATGGATACATTCATACATACCACAAAGTCAGAATCTGATTCTTTCTTTGTTAAAGATCATCTAGCTAGTTATCATACTTAGTGTTTGCTGGGATCCAAAAGTTATGTTGAAAAGGTTCACCTTCTTCATAATTTATTCCCATACTTCAGCCACCACTATGGCTTTCTTTTCCCTGCAAGATTTTGTAATATGTAGCTGGTTTCATACCAGTGATGGTCCAGGTTTCTTGTGCCAAAGGTTCTGAATTTTTGGTAGGTGACATGGTCTGCACCCCCTGCTCTTTGTATCTCTGTATCATGCTCTAAGTATGTGTTCTCTGGACTATAAAGCTGGGTCAGCCCAGGATTTTGAGTTTGGTAATTTGCTTGTATTTTTAATGTGATGTGGAAGAAGGAATTAACTGGCGATCTCCGAGCTTTCCACCTGCCTGGCCCCACCCTATATTCCTGAGTGCTTACTCTCTTGGTGCTCTTAGCTGGCTGGTCACATACCATCCTTATCCTCAAGCCCAGGTGGAAAATTCCCACCACACTGGGGCCCAGACACTCATCTGAAGTGTGCTTCATGGAAGCATTTTGTCAGCAGTAGGAAATGTGACCACTGAAAGCAATTCTCTTCTGCTTAGGTGAGTATTCCTCTTCTTCTTGCATTATTCTTAGAATATTTTTTAAAAATGTTTGCAGGGCTTTGATCAATTCCTAAAAGGTAATCAATGAAAAAATCTGAAACAGAGCTCAAAAGCAGCCTAAGCTGCCAGTCTCCCAAAAGACCATACAAAAGTAGACAACCACAGGAATACAAACTGCCTGTATCCTGTAGGACATTCCCCTCTCCTGGGTGACAGCACCCCCTATAGATTCAGTGTTTGCAGATAGCGGCTGTGCAGGCATGCTGGCTGGGAAGGTGCCTCACTTCAGTTATAATGCTTTCCTCCTCATTTACGGCAGACTAAGTGCTCTGGGCTTTTCCATGGGTACCGCTGATCAAGCCAGAATATAGAAGGCCATAGCTTTTTTTCATAAAGTGCTTTCATAATTATCTTCATAGGATCAAAGACAAAATGTTACGAAGGCAATGAATGACTACTTCATCCCCATTGCCTCTGAGGCGATCACTGTGAGCTCAGCTTGGTGGCCACCACTGAAGTCTGACGTGAAATAACTCAATGTCAGTTCCTTTCCCTTTGTTTGGTGGTTTGAATGAAAGTGTCCACCCCCATAGGGCTCCAAATGATTTGATAATTGGTCCAGTTGGTGCCACTGTTTGTTGAGGCTTAAGAGATGTAGCCTTGGGGCTGGGTGTGGTCTTTGAGAGTCCAGGGTCTTGCCCCGCTTAGACCTCACTCTCTACTTCCTGTACAAGGTTGAAGATGTGTTCTCTCAGCTTCTGCTCTGGCGCCTCCTGCAGTGCTCTCCCGCCAAGATGGCCTCTTATCCCTGTGGACCTTTCAGCCAAATAAATTCTTCCTTCTGTATGTCATCTTGGTCTCAGAACTATGCCATCTGGTTTGGATAGACATAGAGCACAGAATTCTGTGGCTTTGATTTTGTGTGGCAGTTTCCTCTGGAATGACAAAGTTCCATCTTGAAGGGAAGCTTGTTAAGAAGCAGGATGTTCTGAGGAGGAGGTGAGAGACTCCATTCTTTACCCTTCACCAAAGCTCATTAAGGTATGGAGTATTCTAAAAGGAGGAGAAACATTATATCCTGCAGGGAAGCTCTTTGAACACAGGAAGTCCCTGAATGGGACCAGATTCACTAGGGTCCTCCCTTCCTGGATGTGTATGCTATATAAGGACTAAAGGACACTCACAGACAGACTGAACTGCCTAAAGCAGGCTCAGACCACTTCTGAAATGAAGGAAAATGATCAGATACAAGCAGCACCACTCAACACAAGAAGTCAGATGGGGGCCGAGTCTTGTGGCTCTCACCACCCTAAAACAAAATGGCTTAGACATTCATGAGGGTGAAATGTTACAGCCATTGTGAAGAGTCCATAGACATAGGTAGTGAGCTGGAACTTGGATTTGTTTTGTTTGTGGGATTGAAAGCCAAATTCAAGAGCTTCTATGTGCCAGGCAAAAGTTTACTGTTCAGGTATAGCCCTAGTCCACAATTTACTTTCGAGCAAAGAATAGTCTTGAAGCTAGCATGTCCTCCTGAGTTTGATGACTGGCTCTATTGGCCGTTGTTGATGACACTGCTGTCTCAAGCTCTTAATTTGTGTAGAATCATCAGAAACTAATTCTATTGTTTTTAAACCTGAAATGCCCCCTACGTCTGTGTTACGGACCCTTATCCTCCAGCTAGAGGTGCTGCTTGTGGAGGCTGTGTGATCTTTGGAAGGTGGGGCTTTCCTAGCTGAGGTAGGCCATAGTGGTGGACCGTTGGTGGTTATAGCCTGGGCCTTTGGTGGTTAGTTACAGCCTAGTCCCTGCCTCTGCTCTTTGACATCTGGGTGTACTGTCTTCCGAGCAGATTCTACTGTCAGCTCCTGCCATTATGAACTACTTTGCCAGGACTTTTTTTTTTATCATGATGGACTGAAACCCTCCAAGACCAGGAGCCAAATAATCTTCCCTCTCTCAAATTGTTTCTGTCAGGAACTGTGATCATACAGAAGCAAAAGCAACGATATACTCCATAGCTGCTGAGAAGAATCTTCATGGAGAGATGTGTTAATAATGTAGCTAAACCTTTTTAAATTGAGAAGTGTTGTCATCTCCTCATGCAGTCTTGTTTTTGAACTCAGAAGCTTATCGAGGGTCTTTTTATAGACCCTTTTTTCCCCATGTTGAATGTCATGTGAGCTATCAAACACTATTTGCTGTCTTTTTCATTATTTGATATTTGTTAGAGGCTTTTTATGCTAATACATTGTGTCTGTAATCTCTAGAACTATTTCTATTTGCATATGCAATGATTAGGAATTTTCCAAGCTCACATTTTAATGGAAGTTGAAGTAACAAAGGCACTTAAGGTGTGGAGTGAGACCTAGCTGGTCCCAGCTCTACTGGAGATAAGCTGGCTGACAGTAGAAAACCTTCCTGACCTCTTTGGGCCTCAGAACTTATAAACAGGAGATGCCATGTGCTGGGAGCAGCATGCAGGTTGCTGTGAGAATGAGATGAGCTTACCTTTTAGGTTGTTAGAGTGATCACACAGAGAATGTACATGTGCTAGCTCTTAGATGAGCCTCTGCAGCAAGCTAGCTGGGATTTTGTGTTCACTTCTTTCTTCTCCCTTTTAGTTATGTGAGCTGAGCAAGTTCTTTAACATCTACAAGATTCCATTCCATGTTTGTGCTATAGAGATAGAGATAGCTGCATCTAAATTCCTGAGGGATTAAGTGGGATAACATGTACTTAGTAACTCAGGGTGGATTCAGACAGAACCATCTTCCCCTCAGATTCTTTATCTCTCTAGCAGAGTCACATAAGGATTGAGAAAATGATGAAGAAGTTTCTAGTATAGAGATGCCAGCCTTATAGCAGGTGCTTATATGCTTGCTTCCTACCCAATCCCCAGCCTCTTCTCCTCAGAGCCACTCTACTCTCTCCTGCTTGCCTTCTCCCCGACTTTATGTGTCCTGAAAATAAGCAATTACAATTTAATTACTGGGGACAGTTCACTGAAATTTGTCATATTACACAAGGAGTACCCCATGACTGGGATGTGGTGTGGCGAGGCTGGGAGGCTGGGAATCTGATGACATAATCTGAAGTGTCTAGAGTCCTGTGTTCCCTGGAGAAGCTGTGACATACATGCCTGATGAGAACCCCCGAGTTCACACCTTCTGTCATCTGCTAGAGTCCATGTGCCAAATTACTCTCCCACCCACTCCTCAGTCCCAGCTCCTCCCCTGAGCACTAGTCAGCCTATCTGGAGTCTCTTTCCTAAAAACACCAGGTCTTCTCACCTGCACCACCGATCGCTGCCAATATTTCTGCCAAGGTTGGCCTCTGCTACCCATTTCTGCAGTTCTATGCTGGGTTTTTGTTCAGCTTGAGCTTGCATGGGTCTTGTGCATGCTGATACCAAGCTATAGGTTCTATGAACAGGGTCCCAGGAACTTATGGGATTCACTTCCATTTGTTCTTGCCATACCTCTCTGGCTCTTACAATCTTTCTGCCTCCTCCTCCACAATAGCAGGTGGGTGAAGCTGAATATAGGCATTTTTTAATGGTTGAGAATAAAATCAACATATTTTTCATAATCTTTGATTTTTAATTTGGGGGAACAGATTTGGATAAGTGGAGTCTTAAGGCCAGAAGTATAGATGTTCATGGACTTTATTAAGTATAAAAAAGCACGAAACCAATAAAAGACACATGAGGCTTAGTCACTCTGGAAATGTTTACTTCCATTGGGACTGCCAGTGTGAGCCTCCTGTAGACACGTGGTGGGATCGGACAGCATGGCAGAGGGCAGAGAGAGGGGGGGATGGAGACAGAGAGAGAGAGACACAGAGAGAGACACAGAGAGAGAGGCACAGAGAGAGACACAGAGAGAGAGGCACAGAGAGAGTTATGGCGGCTGGGGTCCACCATTTATACCCATGGTGCGGGGCCTCAGGTAAGTGGGAAATGGTCAGAGGATTGGCAGCTTCTGGAGGAAGTGGGCACCTGTGTACCCCTTAGGATTCTGGGAAGCCTGGACCTAACAGACTTTTTCTATAATTTGACAATTGAGTTTTCAATCATCATTCCTGTTGTGTTGTCACATCCCTCTCTACGCTCTGCAGTGTCTGGCTGTGTTGGATAGTCCATTTTCTTTGTTACCTATGCTTCTGTGTTAGCATTTCTTGTCTACATTACAGTTAATATCAAATGTATCAAAAGAGTTGTAGAACATCTTTACAAGCTTCCTATGCCTGCAGATATTACTATTTATTTATTTATTTATTTATTTATTTATTTGATTGCTGCTATACAAATGGTGTGGGCCTAATAAATGATCTAGAAATATTAGATCAGGGAGTAGATACATCAACAGGAGACTCATTGGATATTTTGAAACCTTTTAGCCTTTGACAAAGTGTAGCAGTCAAGTAAATCTTTTAGGGAATACTATTGACCCGTGCCTAGGCAGAAATGAGAAAGTAGAGCTAAACCAAATATATAACCTGAATTCATCAGAATTTAATAATTTGCAATGATTTTCTTAATAGTTGAATATTTATGCTTTTATAATTTGGTGTCTGAGCAATCTAAAGAAATCTTTAAAACTTCCCTGCCTATTAGAACCAGGCACGGTGGCACATGCCTTTAATCCTAGCACTTGGGAGGCAGAGGCAGGCAGATCTCTGTGAGTTCAAATCCTACGTAGTGAATTCCAGGTCAGCTGAGGCTACAGGGAGACCCTGTCTCAAACAAAATACACGCACAGAAAAACCTCACCAACCTATTAAAGGAATATTTTGAAAACATTTTTTCTTAATAACTTTATCATTTTCTTTTTGTTTCTCTTCAGAAAGACCATTACTGTGTTAGTTCTAATGAAATGTAACTTTGAAAAAAATAAGTATTAATATACATATGCGCTTATAGAGAATTTATTACACAAGTTTTGGGACTTAGCATGAATTTTTCAAAATAAAATGAAGAAGATGTGCCCACGAGGGCCACAAGCTCGGCTACTGATGACTGGCAGTGAGGTTCTTTCTTCTCACCGTCCTGACACACATTGGCTTCTAATCCATGTGTAGATTGTCCCTTCTGCTTTCCTGGAAGCTCCCAAATAAACTGTGAACGTCTTAACAGAAGAGTGCTCTTCTGTTCTGGTGATATCCTCCACAGAGCCCAAACTCGGCATTTATTTATTTACTTATTTACTCAGTGCCAAAAGCTGTTCTAAGTGATTCACAAGCATGAATTCATTCTGTTCTCAAACAACCTTAATAGCCACCATCTGTTCTTAAACTCTTCTCTAGATGAGACAGATGAGCTTAGAAATCTCACCCTGCTTCCCAGGGTCACACATAGGTGGCAGGGACCTTTCATGATGCTGTGTCCTCAGTTACTAAGAACATAGTCAGAGCTGGAAGCCTGCTCAGTGGGTCTGGTTCAGAGCTCCAGTGGCCCAACCCTTGACCTTGGGTAGCTCAGCTCTTGACCGTGGGGAGTGTCTTCATCTGCCTGGGCTTCACCTCCTCTTCACTTGAAGGTCTAAAATGTTCACCAACTCTGGAGGCTTTAGGGAAGTCAGCCCAGGATGGTTTGTGTTTCTTAGTAGCTCAGCCTCTGACACCCCTTTTTGGAGAACAGATGAACAGTTACTGACCTTACTAAACATATATGTTCATTTAGCTAACCCTAAAGCTAAATGAATATGTATGTTAAGGGGATCATCTTGGTATATTTCCACATGTGTGGAGAGTAGGTGTGGCGAGGGTCCCAGGATGGCACCTGAGACTTTAGCTTATGATTAACACCTGATTCCCTCCTACCTCCAAGTAAAGTCATGCTCACCGTTTGAGCTGTGCAGGTGCACCGTGTATACAAGATCAGGCCAGATGATACCAATAGACTAAGGCCACACAACCTGGGCTGGAAAGGTGGATAAATAGAGGGACTTTCTAGATAGAGGGACACTCTCTCTTTTTTCTAGTCTTAGGAGAGAAGCTTGCTTGCCTGAGGAAGGAGAAGGCTTGAAGAAGGGAGAAGGCTTAGAGGGAAAGACCTGAGGCTTAGAGGGAGAAGCTTGGAGAAGGAAAAAAAAATGTGCCTAAATAAACCGTTCTGACAAGACCTGCCTGCCTAAATAAACCACTTTAAAAAGAACGAGCAAAAGGTACTTTGTTTCTGCGGCTTTATACAAAGGTTTCCTACAAGTGTACAAATGTTTCATACACACGTGTGTGTTTATCAATATCCTCAATGGACTAAGCCAAGTGTTAATGAGGAGCCATCAGCTGGAAAAAACAGGGGATGGTGCTGTAGTCTACAGGGGGAGGAGGGGAGCCTGAGGCAGAGCTTTCCACCCACGGTAGGGCTCTCTGACGATTGACAGCTGTTCATGCAGCAACAACAGCAGGAAAAGAAGTTAGAACCTGGGTACCATAAGAGCTACAGATTTTATCAACCAGATTCCTGAGTACTTCGAGCAGGCCAGAAAAGCAGAAGACAGCATCCAGGAAACACCTCCATAGCACTAGGAACTGATGCTCACTTTGGATAGCTCTTCTCCAATTGGCTGGATGTGGTTACAGATCCAGCCAGTCAGGACCCAGTAGATCCTCAGTTAAGTGTTGGCCTCCTCTTGCTTCTACATGGACTTTGAGTATGGAGTTCAGAATCCCATGGACCACAGAGACACTAAGACCATAGCCGCAAGGCCAAGAGTCACTATAGTCCCTGGCTCTACATCTCAGGCTTCTGCCCAGGAGACAGCTGGCTGCAGCCAGCCTCCAGGATGGTACCATTGACCACAGCAGAAGGACTCATTCCTGCTTCAGTCTCTGACTTTTCTGTACTCTGGATTGAAAATGGGAGCTCGTTCCTGCAGCTGTCTTACCTCCTTCATGGCTGCTCCAGAGAACTTTGGCTCCAGGCCCTGAGGCTGGCGGCTTCCAACCTGCAAGCTTGTTCTGATTCCTCTGGCACCCCCAAAGTCTCAAGAGCTCTTTCTGGAGCTGTGACACCCTCCAGGGCTCCAATGATTCTCAACTAGCAAACCTGTTTCATTTAAAATCCTCAGTGGTAATCTGCTTTCTGCTGTTTTGCAACTTTAAAGGTTGTTAATTTTGAATCGACAATAAAGTTTGGAAGCTTTTCTGCCTGCCCCTTGGAGACAGGCAGTCTCTACCAACTGATTGTTGTAATTTACATCTGGTATCAAGGCAGGAGGTATACCCAGAAGTCCTGGGCCTGAGGCTCAGTGGGTGCTCAAATTTGTGATCTGTGCCTCTCCTTGAAGCCTTACCACAGGCACTTGGAAGAAAGATTCGTCAATGTACTATGAGCAGGCTTTGCTATTCCCCAGTGTTAATTTGTAAATAAATGATGATTGTAAGGTTTCGGACACACCATTTGTTCATCCTCCAGGCCAATTATTTTCTCAGAATGAAATACTATAAGTACTATAAAAGGACTTTGTTTGCTGTGTAGTCAGTGCTAGATACCATGTTCTATATTTGCAATACAGATACCAGTGTGCAAAGCAGACAAGCATTTCAATGACGTGAAAGTGGAAACTTGGCAACTTGAGTTAGACCCTTGAAACCCACAACATATTGGAGGGAGGGAAGCAACCACACAAAGCTGTCCTCTGATCTCCACACATGTGCTAAGGCACATACCACCCCTGCCATGCACACATACAGAATAATTAAAAAATTGAAAAATAATACTTTCAATAATCATAGTCCATTCAGATAATCTGGTTCTTATAGCTCATAACTTTATTGTGTTGTTGTTTTCCCATCACCAGAGGTTAAGAGCGCTGACCGCTCTTGCAGAGGACCCAGGTTCGATCCCCAGTGTTCTAGTTTGTCTTCCATTGCTGTGACAAAACACTCTGACCAACACCAATTTGGGGAGGAAAGGGTTTATTCAGCTTACATCTCCTGGGTCACATTTCATCACTTAGGGAGCCCAAGGCAGGAACTCAGGGCAGGAACCTGGAGGCCATGGAGGACTGCTGTTCACTGGCTTGCTCTCTACTGGCTTGCTCCCTGGCTCATGCCCAGCCTGCCTTCCTATACTGTCACTGCTCAACAATCAAGACAATACACCACAGATGTGGCCACAGGCCAATCCAATGGAGCCAATTCCCCAACCGAGGCTCCCTCAACCCAGGTGTGTCAAGTTGACACCAAAGCTATCCAGCACAATTGACCCCTTGTCAACTTGACACACAAACACATCACTATTAAACCACCTTTCCAGTTCTTATCCCCAAAGTATGATGTTAACACTAATCACAACCTAAGACAGTACATCCTTAAAAGCCCCACAGTCCTTAAAATGTCCAAACACTTAAAAGTCCAGTCTATTAAAAGTCTCTTAACTGTGGGCTGCTGTAAAATCCAAAACAAGTACTGTCTTATTTCAAAGGGAAGAATCAGGCACTCTCAAACAAAACCTAAGTCCAGCAAGTAGCTCAAGGCTGGACACCTGGGATTCACTCACGATCTTCTGGGCTCCAAAGGGTCTCGGCAGCTCCCCCTCTCCGACTCTGCCGTCCGTGGCACACTCATCTCGCAGGCCCAGGCCGACTCCATTCTACACCTACCGCTGCTCTTGGTGGTCGTCCCAGGGTACCGGCATCTCCAAAAAGCTGGGGTCGCTACTGAAACTGAGGCAGCACCTTCACCAATGGTCTCTTCTGACCTCTCCTGGTGCAAAGCCTCAGCTTCTCTCCATGACCCCTGCAATCCTGGGGTCTTCACAGCAACCGAGGTGCACTTCCACCAATGGTCTTTCCTGACCTCTCACAGTGCCAAGCCTCGGCTGCTCTCTGTGACCCCCTCAAATTTCAACACCGGAACCATATAGGAGACTCTTACACGTTACCAAGTCCGGCTTCTGGCTCAAGATGGAGGCTCAGGCCCTTTCTGGGTCACAGCTTCTGTGTGCTGACCTTGAAGATATTCTCCCCAGAAGATTTCACCTCAGTGATGCTGGTCTCTTGTTACTTACAGCTGATTTTTCAGCCCCAGCTAACCAGCATCAATTGCCCCAGTACCACAAAAGTTTCACTTCAGGTTCTGGTCTCTTGTTACTTACAGCTGATTCTCCACAGCCCCAGCTGACCAGAACCCACAGATTACACAGTCCTGATGATCTCTGCTCTCCTTTGAAACTAGAAACTTCACAAGCCAGGCCTCCATCTTCTACAACTCCTTCAGCAAAACTGCTCCAAGCTCCACAGCAACAATCTTTAGGCATTCAATGATCTTCCCAGCCCAAAGTTCCAAACGCCTCCACAATCCTTCCCCAAAACACCAAGGTCAGGTCTGTCACAGCAATACCCCACTCGTCTGGTACCAATTTCTGTCCTAGTTTGTCTTCCATTGCTGTGACAAAACACTCTGACCGACACCAACTTGGGGAGGAAAGGGTTTATTCAGCTTACATCTCCTGGGTCACAGTTGATCACTTAGGGAGCCCAAGGTAAGAACTCAGGGCAGGAACCTGGAGGCAGGAGCTGAAGCACAGGCCATGGAGGAATGCTGTCCACTGGCTTGCTCCTGGCTTGCTCTCTGGCTCATGCCCAGCCTGCCTTCTTATACTGTCACTGCTCAACAATCAAGACAATACACCACAGATGTGGCCACAGGCCAATCCAATGGAGCCAATTCCCCAACCGAGGCTCCCTCAACCCAGGTGTGTCAAGTTGACACCAAAGCTATCCAGCACACCCAGCACCCACATGGCAGCTGAGAACCGTCTGAAACTCCAATTCCAGTAGAACTCCAGTTCCAGGGGAATCCGAGACCCTCTTCTGACCTCTGCGGCATTGCGCGTCACGGGTGCACAGACTTGCATGCAGATAACACATTCATACACATACGGAAATAAGTAAAATAAAAAAAAAAGATTTTTTATTATTACTCTGTGTATGACTGTACTGTCTGCATGCAGGTCTGTGCACCCGTGTCGTGCAATGCCGCAGAGGTCAGAAAGGGGCACCAGATTCCCCTGGAACTGGAGTCAAAGACAGTTCCTAGCCACCATGTGGGTACTGGGAATTGAACCCGGGTCCTCTGCAAGAGCAGTCTGTACTCTTAACCGCTGAGCCATCTCTCCAGCCCAAGAACAAAAAAAGATTTTCAGAAGTACCTTCAGCCACCAAGACTCAGTACCTTCAGCCACCAAGATTCAGTACCTTCAGCCAATAAGACTCAATTTTCCCCAAAGTAATATAGGCTGTTGCTGTTGCTCTCGATTTCCCATCAGAACTTGGTGGTAAGACTATGTGCATATGTTGGTCAGAGGTCATGGAGAAATAGAGTTGCTACTAACCAGGAAGCCTCCTTCTCACTGGTTGTCTTTCCTGCTACTAGAAGGTGCTACATAGACTTCTCGGGGGTAAAGAAAGCAACACTGTTACCCAGATAGGAACCTTTTAAACTACATTAATCATTGGAGTTTCAAGATAAGCCCATAGTACAATAGTTGCCTGAATGCAATGGAGATAGCAAACTCTTTCTGATCGGATTTAAGGCCTGTTCCAGGGAAGAAACACCTGCCTAGTACTGCAATCTGGTCAGGAGCCCATTGCTGGGAAGCTCATAGGCCCCAGGGTGAACTTACTACAGTTATTCTGATAAATGGACAGAGTACCAAATGGCTCTCAGACCTCATCAGAGAAGTTTCTTTGTATACTGGAAGGTCGTTAATGCAGAAACTCACAACTGGTCATGTGACAGAGAATAGGTGTCAGTGGAGTGCTCAGCCACAAATGGACATCTATAGCACCACCACACACAAGGCTCAGGGACCATCATGGAGGAAGGGGAGGACTGAAGCAGAGGGGTATGTTCTGGACATGACAGGATAGTCTAGAACTCAGCACCTGAGGTTGCCTAGCCAAGATCTGTACAGGATTAAACCAGTAAACATTCCAGCATGGAGAAGGACATGACAGGAACACTTTAGTCTAGAACTCAGCACCTGAGGTTGCCTAGCCAAGATCTGTACA
This sequence comes from Rhizomys pruinosus, assembly GCA_009823505.1. Classification (NCBI taxonomy): domain Eukaryota; kingdom Metazoa; phylum Chordata; class Mammalia; order Rodentia; family Spalacidae; genus Rhizomys; species Rhizomys pruinosus. Next base: position 143,382 of record VZQC01015041.1, on the reverse strand, counting down.
GGATCAAACCAGTAAACATTCTAGCATGGAGAAGGACATGACAGGAACACTTTCGTCTAGAACTCAGCACCAGAGGTTGCCTAACCAAGATCTGTATAGGATCAAACCAGTAAACATTCTAGCATGGAGAAGGCCAGGCTCCATGGGCCTCTGCCCTTAACTGAGGAGCAATGAGCAGATGATGTCTTTCCTAGGAGGGAAGAGTCAGTTTCATTTAAGAGTGTAGGCCCTGGTAGGCTGACCTCATTCCAGTAGATGGCCTCACACCCAGTGTATATGGGCAGCACAAACTGGACTGGACAAGCTGTTTAAATAATTAAAGAGGACAGGAAGTTTGGGAGGTAAAGAGGTGGGGTGGTTCTGAGAGGAGTTGGGGGAGTTTGGGGGGTTGAATATGATCAAAACAAATTGTATAAAATTCTGAAAGAATTAATGAGAATATTTTTAAAGGCACAGTATTCTTGGAAGCCTGAAACCTTCTTGAAAATGACTATATGTGATTAGTGTCTGCACTTGACTTCTGCTGTTGCTAGGGAGTGACCTACATGGGTTGCTCAGCTAGGAACAGGGACTATAAGGGAGCTGGCTTTAGCCACTGCCAGGAGAGTCTACACTGGACCCTGGCTTGGACCTGGGAAAATTCCTTTACATAACAAATAAAAAGTATTGAATTGTTTACATGTTCCCTGTCATTTTCTCAAAGCCACATTTTAATCATTGCAGGCCTTGAAGTCTCAAGGCCAGCCATGTCTTTCCTCGGCCCATCCCCTGGCAGTCTCTGACTTCCTCTAACTCAGCAGTTTGCTTTGAGAATTTGCATTTTCACCTTAGCTCTTTTATGGACTAGGTGTTGATATTTGCATTTGCTGATTGCTTTTAAGTTAAACCAATGTCTGTGGCATTGTAAAGAACAGCGAAACTGTAACTGACTTACAGTTAACTTACTATTACATATATGAGAATCCAAATACCCACCAACTTGAAATTATTATTGAGTTCTCTGGTTCTGTAGAAATAGTCATAGAGTATTCCCACCATTAGTCAATGTATAACAGATGCATAATTCTACCCATATTTTTATTTATCTCTCAGGTTTGGTGATGGTTACACAGTCAAAATTTGGCTACACAAACAAGCTCGTCAGCCAGCTGCTGTTTCTGACTGTCTGAAGCTCCATGTGCCCGGAATCCAGTTTAAGGTGTTGTGTGACTTTTCCAGGGAAAACCTGAATAAATGTCTGTTCACCCCAGCGAGGACACTAATGACACACCAAAGGGAAAATTCCATGTATGCTTAGTGCTGTGAAGTGCTGAGTTTATCAGGTTACTTACGGGAGTGTGGGAGACTCGGAGACAGTTGCAGCACTGAAAAGGCAGTTCTACTGGAGGGGAGTCTCCTCCTTCCAGGAGCTGCTTGCTGCTTTTATCACCTTGGAGATGGCATATTCTTTTTTAGTTTTATTCTACATGTGTGAGTGTATTGACTGCATGTGTGTAAGTGCACCTGGGCTTCCTGAGCCTGGTAAGTTTCCTCAGGTTTTGTCTTATGAGTCCATCCTATGTCCAGGAGAGATTATTTGAAGTCCAATGAAATGCATACACCGAACGAACAGTAGTTCTAATAGTCCATATGACTTTTTATCTGAAATCATATTATAAATGTATCATCATTTTTAAGTTTGATTCCATACTATCAGAAATAGAAGTTGGTGAATTTTGAGTCATGTCTCCTTTCCAAATATTGCATAGATGGGCTGGACAGATGGCTCAGGGATAAAGAGCATTTGCTATACCATAGCTCATAATCCTCTGTAACTACAGTTCAAGGGGACCCAATATGCTCTTCTCCCCTCTGTGAGTACCAGGCATGCATGTAGTATACATACATACATGTAAGCTAGACACTCATACACATCAAATTAAAATAAACACATCTTAACCAAATAGCATGGTTGGCTGACATTACTTGATGACTTTGAGGTCACTGGTGGATGGCACGGGGGAGATTGTGGCCCACCTTTTCCTCTTATCACTGCATAACTCATTTCGTTCAGGTGGGAAGAATGTAGAAATTAATGTAAGTATTTTCTGGTGGGGGTGTAAGTTTGGTAATTTCCACATTATTTAATAAGAAGAATCAAATGTTTGTAGTCATAATCTTCAAACTTGAGTTTGTGTGTGCATAGGATCATTAATACTGAGATTCTTGCACACATGCAGAATGGCAGGCTTTAACACACTGAATCTCAATTGGCATTTTAGCAAGGTAACTATGTTGTTCTACACATGAAAGATTTTTTGAAAGCAGTTCTTCATTCCTTCCTTCCTTCCTTCCTTCCTTCCTTTCTCTCTCTCTCTTTCTTTCTTTATTTCATCTATCTATCTATCTATCTATCTATCTATCTATCTATCTATCTATCTATCCTTGAGACTCCTTCTTGCTCAATAGCCTGTCAAGCCTGTAACTCACCACGTAGCCCATGTTAGTCATGATCTCACATCAGTCCTCCTGCCTCAACCTCACAAACACTGGGATTACAGGTGTAACTACAGCTGGCTTATAATTATTTTAAATAACTGTTATTTATCATAACTGCTAGCAGGCAAGAATCCACAAATACTATTCTTTTTATTTATAGTCTACATGTATGAGTGTATTGGCTGCATGTGTGTAAGTGCACCTGTATCATGCAATGTCTGCAGAGTCAGAAGAAGTTGTGAGATTCCCCTGAGTCTAAAATTACAGATAGTTCTTAGCTGCCCTGCGGGTGTTGGGAATTGAACCTGGGTCCTCTGTAAGAGCAACCAGTAGTGTTAACCACTGAGCCATCATTCTCGCCCCAAAGAAGCTATTCTTTATTCATTTTAGGAAATAATCTATTCAACACTGTCATTTGTGCTACAGTACCACGCTGATGGTCCCAGTCAAGACTCCCTTATCTCCTTTAGCACACTTGAAAACGAGAGTCAGAGGGATGAAATTGTTTACAAGGGTTGCCCAGCTAATTAAAAGGATATCTGAGACCTAAGAAGCCCTGACAGGTTCAGGGAACCTTCAGATATTTCTATCGCATCACATTAACTTCCTCTTTCTGGAATGTCTGTAGCCATTTTTGACCCTTTAAGTATTCCCCTGTGCTTATAACACAGTGGATACACATTAGGGCAGAGTGGCATCTCAACCCAAGTGAGTGCCACATATCAAATATACCTCAGCATAAATTATTAGCTATAAGTTTTTGTTGGAGCCTCAGAAAGTTAACCTATGGCCCTCACTTGCACTTACATGTGTGTTTGGATAATCCCATCCCAATTAACTTGGCAGTGAATCACAGTGTGATTAAATTGGCTCAACAGTTTCTAATCGTGACGCCACATGTTTTCTGACTTTTAGGGACAGCACCTTAATGTATTGGAATATCATGTGCAAAAAAGTTGGGAATGCTTAGCTGACTTGTTCCAAGTTCTAGAGAACAACAAGAGCATCCTGAATATCAAGCATTACTCCATCAGCCAGACCACTCTGGAACAGGTATTGCACCCTCAGTGACACTGTACACTACTTGCTATTCTTTGGATGTAGTCATGGGCCTTCTCCATCAGTTTTTAAAATTAGTTACATTGCTTCTTAAGCTTACCATTTCTTTTAATTAAGCTTATTTAATTCTGCAAATTTCTAATGAGGATGGTGAGCCCTGGGAGGTTTGGCTGTCATGTGCCCTCCATTCAAGGTGCAGAACTCAGTTTGTTCATATTGCATTGGACGTTGAATGAGTTCAGACGCTTCAGTCAAACATCCCCTCTGTATTTTACTCAATCCTGAAAGGACTGGTTAGATTCTGCAGAAGTTGAGTGATAGCTGACTAGGGGAAAATACGTAGTGTTTGCTCTATGAGGAGCTCCAGAACTATAAAGCTATTGAAGACACAGGATGTTGATGTTGGTATATAGAGACTTTCCACGTCACATCATCCCAGTCTTGACTGCTCAGTGGATTCACGTGTGAATGACAATGAAGGCAAGGAAGGTGGGAAGGCATGGTGCCTGCCTTTTTAGGGCTGTTTGGACAATATCCGAGACAATGGCTCCCTTTCTAGTCATAAGGATAAGAAAGTCCAGTGTTCTTAGGAGCTGGTAACTAATTTTCCTTATTTCTTTCAGGTTTTTGTTAATTTTGCTACTGAGCCACAGCGAATTCCACACATCCCTGTTGATCCATCCACTGATGGTTACCATCTGTACCACCTGCCCATCTAAACACCGAAGGACTAAGACTGTCTTCACAGTGAATCACGGACATACATAGGCGTAGCTGAGGCGCAGAAAGACATGCTCCAAAGAATCATATATTCTCTCCTTTGATGTCTGTTTAAAATACTTTGCTTGTTAATAGCTAACAAACTGAAAGGCCATTCTCTTCTGTTGAGGTTTGAAGAGCTTTTCCTCTGTCTGCAAAGAAAGATTTGGGCCAGGTTCTCTGGAAAAAGCAGGCATGAATTGACAGAGTAAACTGACCACCCAAGCCAAACACAGTATTTTCCTTTAGTGGAAACAACCTGTAGTTTATTTGGGTAGGAAACTGTATCAAGGATGGCTTTCTATTTTTTTTTCTCAGTTTGAAATAAAAGTTTAGTGATTTAAATGCAAACTTTTTCATAAAACTAAATGACAACATGGTATGATATGAAAAAATGCTATTTTTCATACAATGTATGCTTTAAAAATGGGAATCAGAGAGCTTTAAATTCATCAACAAAATTGAAGTCATTTGTCATTGTAAGTCTTACTAGAATCTCGTAGATGAATCTGTGGAGGTATAGAAAAAAATAAAAGTGGATTTTGTTGTTAATTTGAATGAATAATGGCTGTTTTTCTTACTCTGAGCCAGTTGTTTTAATGAGCAGAGGGTTGCAGTTGTAAGCATTGGCTTCATCCAGAGCTTGGTAGAAACACACTTTCTCAAGCTCCATCTCAGAACAAAAGAATCTCAAATCTCTGGGCTGCAGCACAGCATTTTGGAGCTAAGCGTACATAATTCAGGTTGACAGCCAGTGGCCCTAGGCAATGTCTAGTCCCCTTCTAATTATGAATGTAATGTCAGCACAGCATATAGTCACTGAACACTGAATTTTAAATATTTCTGAAAAGTTTTCTAAAAAATGTCACTCTCAGAATTGTTGCCCTCAAAGACATGGCTCCCAAAGGCTCTATTAAAATATTGATTTACATCTTATAGTTAATAAATGTGTAAAATCAATGCGTCTACTACTGAAAATAGTTTGCAGTCAGATACCACTGAACATTTTTCGAATAGCATTTTTCTAAACCTCCATGAAGGAGTACATTAATTTCATTATAGAATCCTGCCTTGCCCACCATTAGCATTGAGTCAAAGCAGCTGTGATTGAAGGAGAACACTTCTTTGTGATAATTCTTTTCTAGACCAGGATTTCATTAAATCTGCCTTTTCTGAATATCATTTTATATCAGAGATATTTTAATAACAAGGATTAAGCCAATCATGGGCAGCTTTGATGTAAGTGGTTTTGATTTTCATGTATCACATGAATTGTGCTTTCTGCAAACAAGTTAAAATTTAGAATTTTATGATTTTTCATTTCCTACAGTTCTGGCAGAGTCCATTGTGAAAATGAAAGACAATCTTTTTGTGGCTGAATCAATAAATAACAATCTATGAAGAATGAATATATTTATACTGTAGTGAATAAATGAGGCGTGCTATGACTTAACCTGGTTCTTGGAAAATAATTGTGTTTGTGGCACTGTATCTCCTTGCATCTTTATTTGTGTCTTTGGGGATCCAATTTAATTTGGATAAGGAGGAAATGGAACAGCTCTACGTCTTTTAAAGTTTGAAAGGTTAAAATTTAATTGAATTTTGCTCTGCAATGTTCTCCTCTTAGGGCTTCTTTTCTGTCTTTGAACTGCTGTATTCTTGAAGTTTATGCTTCAAGGAATGCCTTTGAACAATAAACAGGAAGAAAGAGAAACCCTACATGCCAAAGTAGCAGATCCCAGAAGACTGGACACAAAGGTCAGATCTTATGCTAATGTTGAAAATGTCATTGCCTTTAGAAGCCCTGTGAATGTTTTATGCCTTTGCAGTTAAACATTTGTTTTAAGACTTTTGAGCTGAAGGTCACACAACTGAGACTTTAAAACAAACTGTCTTCTTTGGAAATTATTCTGAGTAGAGTACTTGACAAGGCAGAGTAACAGTAGAGATCCTAGGTCTGGTGATGTAACACTTACCATATATCTTAGCTTCTCTTAAACATGACATATTAAAATCAATGTGCAACATGGCTAAGTATTCAATGAGAATTGTATTTTTAGAATCGTTAATCCTTGGTGGCTTAAGGTTATGTTTAGCTTTGTTTACTGAATATTAAATTGAGAAATACCACAACTTGACCATTTCAATGCATTTCAAAAACATGCGTCACATGACCCTATGCTTGATATTGATATTTAGGAGACTAACAGAATCTCCTGGCTACCTTGCAGGTGTGCCCAACCCAATGAGAGATAGTAGCGCTTCACAGTTTCAGTCAATTTGGCCATGCATCTCTTCTGATATAGCTCACTTTCACACACTTGAAAACTTCAGACCCTTTTCAGATATACATATCAACACACATGCTCATACACAGCCAATCCTACACATTCATTCCATTAAGTGATATTCAGTGAACCAATTCTATAGCTAGATTCAGGGCACTACCAACAGGGGGCTGGTGGAATGATGGACGGAAACAGCAGAGCTCTGTCCTCGAGTACACAGGCAGATGGAGATGACGAGGCGAGGTCACAGGCAGGGACTGATGCCTGTTGTGGGCTACAGAGTGATCTAGTCTCAGAATGTGGGCACGGACTGCCTAGTGCCTCATGAGCTTTACTGATGAGAATGGGGGAAGGAGTGCTTAAAGCTAAAAGAATGCCAGAAAATACCAAGAATATCTAATGGGCAATGGGATTCGCTTGTTACTTTGGGAGAAGCTAGGACAGCGAGAGTGTGAAGAACTTACTGACACTCCAAGGTGTTTCTGGATCTCTAGCTATCTAAGTGTTACATGGGGTTGGGGGAGAGAGCCACAGGGAAAGAAGGGGAATAGAAAACAGGAGAGGAAAAACAGAAGAGTGAAGAGAGAAGAAGGGACAGGCTGAACTAAAGATAAAAAACCCACAGCTCTTTCAAGAGCTTTCATGCAATTTAAACCATTTACACCATCTACATTCATGTGCATAATTAACTGCAAGAGTGTTTCAGGATGCAGGCCTTAGCCCAGATTCTGAGCACCCTAATGTGAATCAGGGTTCTGATTCTGTGTAAAAAGGCATTAATAGATATAGCCAGCAGGCAGCCTCTGCCACAGGATGGAGACAGATGTATTGTGGTTCCTTTCCATGGGAACAGGGCAGGTAGCTTTTGACCTGTTGAGAAATATCAAATTATATGTGTATCTTTGTGGCTATCTATCTAGGTCATATGAGTATTTTCATGATTAAAGCTGTGTCTTCAAGCCAGTTGTGGTAGCACACACTTTTAGTCCTAGCACTTAGCGGGTGGAGACAGGTGGATCTCTGTGAGACCAAGGCCAGCCTCATCTAGAGAATTCTAGGCCAGCTGGGGCTACAGGGAGACCTTGTCTCAAAAAGAGGCCCCCCAAATTTGTGTTCTGATTTGCAGAGCAGAAGCCACCTTTGTTTATAAGCATTATTGTCAAATTTAATGCAGTAGAAAAAGAGAATATTTTATGGAGATAGAGATTTCCATTTGTACTTAATAAACAGCCATGGTATTTCCACAGAGTGAGGATTCCTATGGAGATCTTTCAGGAATAAATGACTCCTGCTGGGAAAGACTTCCAAAGGCTGAAGGAAGTTAGATGCCTCTGCCTCAATAATTTGCTATTGTTTGTTTTCACATAGGTGGATACCACAGAGGTACTGGCATATCCATGTTTACTGGGGCAGTGCTCACCGAAGCCGATTATGATATCAGCTTAGGTGTCTATCAGCAGGTGCATAGATAAAGGAAAGATATACTTAATATAATTTCACTCAGCCATAAAGAAAAATTAGATTGTGTAATTTGCAGGAAAATACATGCAAATTAAAATCATCATATTAAGTGAAATAAGACAGACCCCAGGTTTCCTCTTACTTGTGTTTCTAGATTTTATAGATATATAAATATATACAAATATACATATACACATATGAATATATATATAGTATAAATGCAGAAGGAATGCAGGGGAAGGAAGGAGACTTTCAGAAGGTTGGTGAGGAAAGAGAGGAAGGGGAAGGACTGGGTTAACATGGTGATAGTATGTCATATTCTTAAAAGAAATTGTTTTTATGAACTCCAGTGCTATGTATAATGAATTCATGCCCCAAAGCCATATTCCACTGTCTTATAAGTTTACCAAATCTCCCTTTTTATTTACAGTAAAATGTTTTAAGGAACTGGGCATGGTGGCACAGACCTTTAATTCTAGCAGTCAGGAGGCAGAAGCTGGAGAGATGAAGGCCAGCCTAGTCTATGTAGTGAGTTGTGGGCCAGCTAGGGTTGCAGGGAGACTATCTCAAAAAAAAATATATTTTAAGGAAAAATTGGATCCAATAAATCAAATGTAAGTGAGAAACCTAGAAAAAACTCATTGCTCACCTAACATACCCTGAAACATAAGTAGCCTGTGTCACACCATCCAGCACACTGAAAGCTAGCCAGGGCTCTGAAGTCAGCACCAGTAGGTATCCCCTTGTTAGCTCCGCAGCTCATATTTGTAGCGTATTTAGCAGTTGGGTTTTATTATGAAGTGCTGGTTGGAAACCGAGGGCAGGGGCATTGGCCAGTATTGTTTGAGGGTCCGTGGGACCCTGGTCAACAGCTTCTAGAGAGGGTGTTTATTCCTGGTAATGAAGGTTCCCCCCCCCCATTAGCTTATAGTGTGTAGAGGGGAAATGTCTTCTCCTTATAAGGTAATTTATTTTAATCTTTTTAAGTGTATATACTTTAGAAGCTTCTTCAGTGGTAGGTTTCCATATGGCTTTCTCTAAAGGCCATATTAGTTATCCCTTGCCATACTCCCTCTTCTGCCCTGCCTTCCCTTTCCGAATGCCTGTTAACCCTTCCTACTCTGTTATTCACCTTCTCTCGTTATTATCACTGCATTTTATCTCCCCTCTCACAGTCTCTTCCCTGCATGAGCAATTACCAGTTTCTTGACTTCTCTGCCTTTTCTAACTGAAACATTCATATCTTAGATTTCAAAGCTAGCATCTAGCCATGGAGAGAGAACAAGAAATGTTTGTCTTCTGGAGAGAGAACAAGAAATGTTTGTCTTCTGGGTCAGGGTTTCCTCACTCAGGAAAATTGTGTCCAGTTCCATTAATTTACCTGCTAATTCCACAGTTTCATCTTTTGAAGAGCCGAATAATATACTCCATTGTGTAAATGGACCACACATGCACTATCTAGTCATCAACTGATGGGCATCTAGGGTGTTTCCCAACTCTGTATACTATGAAAAGGGCAGCAGTGAGCACAGATGAGCAGGTTACCTCTGTAGTAGGCTATAGACTTTGGGGTCTATGCAAAATATATACATATTTATTTTGCATTATCTGATAGATGAAGTTCTAAGTTTTGAGGAATTTCCACACTAATTTCCATAGTGGCTGTGCGAGTTTGCACTCCAGTGAGCAGTGGACCAGAAAGAGTTTCTCCACATTTTTGCATTTGCTGTTGTTTATGTCTTTGGATTTTAACCATTCAGAGTGGGCTGAAATGAAATTTCAAAGTGTTTTTAATTTGCATTTCCTTGATGTTTGAAGACATTGATTTTTTAATTTTTATTTATTTATTTTTTGTCTTTTAAAGACAGGGTCTCCCTGTAGCACCAGTTGTTCTGGAACTCACTCTGTAGACCAGGCTGGCCTTGAACTCACAAAGATCTGCCTACCTCTGCCTCCCGAGTGCTAGGATTAAAGGCGTGTGCCACCATGCCCCGGCAATGTTGATTGTTTTCAACAGGGCATGGTGGTGGTGCACACCTTTAATCCTAGCACTTGGGAGGCAGAGGCAGGTGGATCTTTGTGAGTTCAAGGCCAGCCTGGTCTACAGAGTGAGTTCCTGGCCAGCTGGGGCTACAGGGAGACCCTGTCTTGAAAAGACAAAAAAAAAAAAAAAAAGGTATTTTTCAGCCATTCGTGTATCTTCTTTGGAGACTCCCTTTTTGACTTCATTGCCCCCTTTTTAAATTGGGTTGTTTGTGGGGATTTTTTTTTTTTTTTTTTTTTTTTTTTTTTTTCTTTGTATATTCTGAATACTTATTCTCTTTCAAAGGTATAGCTGATAAAGATTTTCCCATTCTGTAGGCTGCCTCTCAACTGGAATGATGCTGTCCTTGGGTGTGCAGAAGGTTTTTGGTTTCTGGCAGTCCCATTTGTCAATTCTGGACCAATTAGAACTACCTTTAATTTATTTTCTTGCCTTATTGCCCCTAGCAAGAGGTTTCAGGCACTATTTGAAGTAGAGGAGGGTGACAGGGGGCAGCCTTGCCAAGTTACCTACCTTCAAGGGGACTAGACTTCTGTCAATTTCCTCCCATTTAGGTATGATATTGGCTGTGTGTTTCATGTATATGGCTTGATCTACATTGAGGAATGAAACCTCCAGATCCCAATTCCCTCAGAGACTTTAAACATGAAAGAGATGCGCGATTTTTGTCAATAGGCTTTCTCCCCATGTCAATTGAGATGATGCGTGTGGTTTTTTGTTCTTTCAGTTCCATTTATATGTTGATAGATGTTTATTGATTTTCATAAGTTGAACCAATCCCTTCTGCATCTCTGGTATGAACCCAAATTGGTCATAGTTGATGAGATCTTTCTTGATGTGTGTACTGTATGCAAGATTTGCCAGAATCCTGGTTTAGAATTTTGGCGTCTGGGTTTCATCGTAGGAGAGATGGGTCTATTAATTGCTCTTTTTGCGTTGTCTTTTCCCTGAGTTTTGGTATATTGAGCGTAGCAATTGCTGCGGTCATAGAAGGTAATACGGGAAGAATGGCTCCCTCGCTTACTGTATCCTTCTAAACATTCTAAGTAGTAATGGATTGTAAGTCTTTTTGAAATATTTTAAGAAATTCTAATCCCATTCTCCATTCTATGTCTTTTGATTGGGTGATTTAGTCCATTAATTTTTAGGGTTATAATTGAAAGATGTACCAAAAAAAAAAACACAAAAGCAACAACAAAAAAAATCAGGGCCGGGCGTGGTGGCGCATGTGTGGAGCATTTGCTTTAATCCTAGCACTTTGGGGCATAGGCAGGCAGATCTTTGTGAGCTTCGAGGCCAGCCTGGTCACAGAGTGAGTTCCAGGACAGCTGGGGCTACAAGGAGACCCTTGTCTCGAAAAGTCCAAAAAAAAAAAAAAAAAAAAAAAAAAAAAAAAAAAAAAAAAAGGATGTTGGCTTCCTTCACCTCTTATCCATTTTGATTTTTAGGTCTCCAATTCTACTACGGTTTATGTTTTTATTAGTTTTTTTCCTAGGTGCTGGGATAGTTTCTCCTCTCTTCTGCCCTTTGAATTGCTTCAAGTATTTTATGAAGGTTGGGTTTTCTGGACCATGTCATCTATTCTTGTTTATCGTCATGGAAGATTTTTTTCTCTCTTTCAACTTATAATCGATATTTTACTAGGTATAATAATACAACAAAAAATCTGGGTTGGGATCCATAGTCCTTAAACTGGAAAAGCTTTGCTCCATGATCTTACTTTCATGGTTTGCATCCAAGAAGTCAGTCATAATTTTTATGGGTTTCCCTTTGTATGTGACTTGTTTTCCTTTGTAGCCTTCAGATTTTGTCAGCATTTTAACTATAATATGGTGTGTGGAGTTTCTTTTCTGATCTTGTCTATTTGGAGTCCTCTGTGCTTCTTGTTTTGTATGGGTTTTAGTCCTTTTTGTTTGTGGATTTTTCATTTATTATTCCTGTTGAGATCTGCATCAATACTATTCTCTTGAAATTCTTCTCCTTCCTCTTCCTTGATGCAGAGGTTTGATCTTTTCTAGTGCTCCCATATTTCCTGGTTGTTCCCCTTTTTGTATGTTTACCTATTTTTCTTCTTTATTTGAGCTTTTTAGTTGCTCTTTTTTTTCTTCCGTCTGTTTCTTTGTTCTGCTTCCTCCGTTCTCTTTCTGGGCTTTTTCCTTTTCNTTGGTGCACCGATGTTTGGTGCATATATATTTATGATTGTGAAATCTTCATCGTCAATTGTTCCTTTAATAAAGATGTAATGGCCCTCTTTGTCTCTTTTGATTTCTTTTGTTTTGAAGTCTATTTTGTCTGATATTAGAATAGCCACACCCGCTTTCTTTTTGGTACCATTTGCTTGGAATACTTTCTTCCATCCCTTCACCTTAAGTTGGTGCCTATCCTTGAAATTGAGATGGGTTTCTTGTAGACAGCATATAGATGGGTTTTGTTTCCTAATCCATTCTCCCAGTCTATGCCTTTTGATTGGGGAGTTTAGGCCATTAATATTTAAGGTTATAATTTAAAGATGGATGTTGCTTCCTTTCACTTTATTATCCATTTGGACGTCTAGCCTCTGATTTTTCTCCTACGGTTATGTTTTTATTAGTTTCTTTTCCTAGGTGTTTGAGGATTGTTGCTCCTCTCTTCTGCCCTTTGAATTGCTTCAAGTATTTTATGAAGAGTTGGTTTTCTGGACATGTATTCTATCATCTTGTTTATGTCATGGAAGATTTTTTTCTCTCTTTCAACTATAATCGATATTTTTACTAGGTATAATAATACAAAAAAAAAATCTGGGTTGGCATCCATAGTCCTTTAACACTGGAAAAGCTTTGCTCCATGATCTTACTTTCATGGTTTGCACCAAGAAGTCAGTCATAATTTTTATGGGTTTCCCTTTTATGTGACTTGTTTTCCTTTTGTAGCTTTCAGAATTTTGTCAGCATTTTAACTATAATATGGTGTGTGGAGTTTCTTTTCTGATCTTGTCTATTTGGAGTCCTCTGTGCTTCTTGTATTTGTATGGGTTTGTCTATTTTTAGTTTGTGGAAATTTTCATCTATTATTCTGTTGAAGATCTGATCAATACTATTCTCTTGAAATTCTTCTCCTTCCTCTATTCCTATGATGCAGAGGTTTGATCTTTTCATAGTGTCTCATATTTCCTGGTTGTTCCACTTTTATGTATGTTTACATTTTTCATAATCTTTATTTGAGCTTTTTAGTTGCTCTGTGTTTTCTTCCAGGTCTGATATTCTTTGTTCTGCTTCCTCCGTTCTATTTCTGAGGCTTTTTCTTTTCCTTTCTTCTTGATTGGATGAATGTTCTATTTCTTTTTCATTTCATCCTGTGTTTCCTTTAGTATTTCCATTTCCTTTTTGAGCTTCTCAGTTTCTTCTTAGTGCTCCTTCGCTGGTCAGCTTCCTTTTTGTGTTTCTACTTCCTTCCGGAGTTTGTCATTTTTCTACCTCTAGTTCTTTCTGGAGTTTGTCACTCTCTACCTTTAGTTCTTTCCAAAGTTTGTCATTGTATCCCTCTAGGTCCTTCTGAGTTTTTCATTCTTTCTCCTTAGTTCTCTGACTTCTTCTTTATTTTCTTTAATTTCTCTGCATAGATCTGCAATTATTCCTCTAAGATCTGTTTCTTGGGTCACCTCCTGGGGGATCCCACTGTAGCTATCTCCTATAGGGTTGGTAGAGCTTGGTGTGGAATTATCCTGCACCTTTCCCATGTTATCCCTTCGCCGTGTCCCTGGCACGAGGGTCCCCCCCCCCTTTTTTTTTCCGGCCTGTATTCCAATGCCAATCACAAATGTCTTTTCACTATGTTGAAGGCTTGTTTTTCTTGCCTCCTTCCGATTTTTTTTTTCTCTCATCCTTGTTTATGGAGTGTTGACTTGTCTAGGTTTCAGGCTTTCAATTTTGTTTATATATTGGATATTGGAAATGTAAGTCACTCTTCCCTTCCTATTTTGAAGGTTCTCCAAAAAAAAAAATCCACTTGGATACTCTCTCAGCAATTCCAGTTGTTGGGGCGGACCAGGGAGGGATGCCTGACTTAGCCTGTGCCCTGGTACCTGTCTGGAGTGCTGGGCTCTTACCTGTTATTCAGGTGGTCTTAACAAGCAAGGCCCTGACGTGAGCACAGCACACAAAGGCTCACAATGCGGCCAGGCCTGCTGCCAGCTGCAAGGGCAAAGGGTGACCCTGCCCAGACAGCCACACCCTACAATGGTTTAGTGTTTAGACCCAAGCAAGCAGGTCCATGGCATCCGTGCCAAAAACCAGTGAATCAATTATCCAGCAAACCAAGAGTCAATCAATCCTAAGATCTACCTGTCTAGTCTGTGCTGAAGCTGAGGTGTTGCCCGAGGCCTGAGTCCCCGGTGTCCCTGATCCACGTCTCTGCCCAAAATATACATTTTTATTTATTTTTTTCATATATATTTATTTTTTTTAACAAATCTAGACCCATGTTCCCGCCCATTCCCCCACCCCGCCAGAGCTCATGCATTCTGCCAAACATGCTTTTCATCTCTTAGTCTTTCTCAATATTCTCCATGAGGAAGTTGACTGTTTCGAGCTGAAGTTCACTGTTTCAGTCAGTTCTTTGATGCAGTCCTTTCCGTTGTTGTTGTTGTTTCAAAGATGCATTACGCCCAACTGCGTTGGACAAAAGCTCAGGGGACCCTACACAGAAATACTTACAACTGGGGATTGGCACTAGCATCCACAGATGAGGGATACCATTAGTCATTTGCTTTTCTGGGAACTGTGTTACTTCAACTCAGCTGATGTCCCTAGCTCCAGCCAGTTTCCTGCAAAGCGCATGATGTCGTCTTTCTCTACTGTTGCATAAACCTCCATTGTGTAGATGTACTCACATTTTCTCTCTATCCACTCGTCATTGAGGGGTATTTAGGTTGGTTCCAGCTCCTTGCTACTGTGAAGAGAAGCTGCAATAAAATATGGCGTGCATGTATCTCTGTGGTGGCAGTAAGTCTTGAGGGGACATGCCCAGGAGTGGATGGGCGGGTCAGGTGGCAAGTTCATTCCAAGTAGTCCAAGGGTCATCCACACTGATTTCCATAGGGGCTGTACGAGTTTACATTCCCACCAGCAGTGGATGAGTGTTCCCCTTTCCCACAACCTCTCCAGCACTTGGTATCATGTTTTTTTCTTGATCATAAGCCAGTCTTACTGGAGTAGATGATTCCTAAATTGGTTTTGATTTGCATTTCCTGAATGATTAGTGAGGTTGAACACTTCTTGAGGTGTTTCTTAGACTTTCTCTAATTACTCACTGTGAAGTCCTCTTGTTCAGTTCTTTGCTCCATCTATTGATGGGTCATTTGTATTTGCTTTTCTCTCTTTGTTTTTAGTGAGTAGTTTATATATTTCTGGAAATCAAAGCTTTGACAGATGTAATCTGCAGGAAGTTTTCCTCCAACTCCGTGGGATTTCTCTTCAATTCCTTGATTGTCTTTTGATGTACAGAAGCTTTTGATTTTAAAATGAGGTCCCATTGTCAAGTGTCGACCCTTAATTCTTGTGCAGCGGCTGTCTGATTTTAGGAAGTCTTTTCCTACTCCTATTGTAGTCTGCTGCCAACTTTTCTTCTATATCACCTTTCAGAGTTTGGGTTTCACGTTGAGGTCTTTAAATCCATCTGGAGTTCACGTGGGTACAGGGTGAGAGGTAAGGGGTTTAATTTCATTCTTTCTACAAGTGGTGATCCAGTTTTGCCAATACCACTTGCTGAAGATGTGGTCTTTTCCTCCATTGTGCTTCGTGCCCCCTTGTCAAAAATTTTTTAAAGGGAAATGGTTGAAATTGTAATGTGCTCAGATTTGGGATCTTCGGTTTTGTTCCATTGGTCAAAGTCTGTTTTTTGGACATACCAGGCTGTTTTTATGACTATAGCCCTGGAGTAATAATTTTAACAGTCTGGTATAGAGATTCCCCCGTGTGTAGCCTTTTCACGCAGGGTTGTTTTAGCTCTTGGTCTTTTTGTTTATCCAAATGAATTTAAGAACGTTGGTTTCCAAGCCTGTGAAGAACGACCTTGGGATTTTTGGATTGGGATTGAGTTAAAGTCAATGGGCACGAAGATTTCGGTAAAATGGACATTTTTACAAGGTTAATTTTTCCCAATCCATGAGCATGGGAGGTGTGTTTTGTCCCATCTTCTGATGTCTTCTTCAATTTCGTTCTTTAAAGGTTTACAATTTTGTTGGGAGGTCTTTGTGTCTTTGGTTAGGTTTGGTTCCTCGGTATTTTATTGTTTTGGAGGCTATTTTAAGTGGAAGGGTATCTTGGCATTCTTTCTCCCGTTAGCTTGTTGTGGGTGTAAAGACGGCCATGGCATTTATTTAAGGTTACTTTTGTCTCTTGCCACTTTGCGGAAGATGTTAATCGTTTCTGAGGGAGTGTTCTGGGGGAGTTTTTAGCATCCCTTAAGTAAACAATCATATCAATCAGCAAATAGGGATAGTTTGCCTTCCTCTGTGTCCAATTAGTAACTCCTTTAATATCCTTTTTTTCTTGGCCTTATTGCTCTAGCAATGTTTCAAGCCCTATATTGAAGAGGAGTGGTGGACAGGGGGGCAAAGCCTGCCAAGTTTCTACCTTTAAAGTGAATGTTTCTGTCATTAGTCCCATTTAGGATGATATTTGGCTGTGTGTTTCCTGTAATGCTTTGATTACATTGAGGAATGGATCCCTCCAATCCAATTCCTTCTAGGACTTTAAGCATGAGGGATACTGATTTTGTCAAAGGATTTTTCAGCATCATTTGAAGTGATGGGGGGGTTTTTTATCGTTGATTCTGTGTATGTGTTTTGATGATGTTTATTGATTTTTCTATGTTGAACCATCCCTGTATCTTCTGGTATGAAATCCAACTTGGCCATGATGGATGATCTTTCTTGATGTGTGTCTGTATGTTGAATTTGCCAGTATCCTGAATAGAATTTTGGCATCTGTATTCAGGAGGGACATGGGTCCTATAATTCTCCTTTTTAGTTGTTTTTTTTTTTTTTTTTTTTTTTTTGTCTTTGCCTGGTTTTGGTGGAAGGGATTTTGGAGAATTCCCTCTGATTGTATCCTTTTAAACAGTTTCAAGTAAGAATGGTTGTAGGTCTTTTTGAAATGTTTTATAAATTCTGTGGTGAAACCGTCTGGGCCTGGGCCTTTTTTAGTTGGGCTTCTTCCTATATCCTGTATTTCTTCATATGATTTATGGGTTGTTTTAAGCTGCTGATCTGGAGGGCAGGACCCGGGCGCTGGGGCCGAGGGTCCGGAGAGTCGGACAGGGCCAAGTGCAAGCTGCGCCTTTGGGTGTGCTACCCAGAAGTCACCTGGCAAGTAGCTTTGGGAGCTGGGTTCGTCCCGGTCTGGCCTTGTGGGCGGGACCCGGTCACTGGGCCAGAGGATCCGGAGATTCAGGACAAGGCCCATGCGGCTGCGCCTTTGGGCAGGCTACCCAGAAGTCACCGGGGCAAGTAGCTTAGGAGCTGGGTTCTTCCGGGTCTGGGGCCTTGAGGGCGGGACCGGGCGCTGGGGCCAGAGGGTCCAGAGAGTCGGGAAAAGGCCAGTGCGGCTGCGACTTTGGGCAGGCTTCCGGGGCACGGGCTACATCAGGCATAACCCCCCCCCCACCTGCCATCGGTGAGAATCCAAGTGGACTCCCTTTTGGAGAACCTTCAGAACAAGAAGAGAAGAGTTCTTTGGCTTCCAAAATCCAATATAGCAACAAAATTGAAAGCAGATAGTCCCCATACTCATAAACAAGGAGGAGGAAAGGGAATAAAAAAAGAAAAAAGGCATCTAAGGAGAAAGCAAAACACATCTGCTATTTGTGATCTAAACCACAAAAGGGAAGCCACATGCCAGGGACACGAATGAGGGACAACATTGGAAGCACAGAATAATTCCTGACCAAGCTCTACCAACCGGTAGGAGACAGCTACAATAGGGAACCACCTGGAGGTGAACAAGGAACAGATCTTAGAGGAATAATTTGCAGACCTATGCAGAGAAATGAAAAGAACATAAAGAGGAATTCAGAGAACTAAAGAGAGAGAATGAAAAACTCAAAAAGGACCTAAGAGGGATACAATGACAAACATCAGAAAGACTTAAAGGAACAGATTGACAAACTCAGGAGAAAATATGGAGAAAAAAATGAGAAATTAAAGAAACTAAAGAGAGAGAATGAAAACTCACAAGGACTAGAGGGATACAATAACAAATTATTTAAAACGACTGAAGGAATAGACCAACAAACTCCAGAAAGAACTAGAGGGAGAAAAAAACAAACTCCGAAAGGAGTAGAAAACTGAAAAAGGAAGCAACCAACAAAGTAAGGAGACCAATAAGAGATTGAGAAAGCACCAGAAGAGATTGAGGAGCGCAAAAGGAAATGGAAGTACTAAAGAAAACAGGATGAAAAAAAAAAAAAAAAAAAAAAAGGGGGAAAAAAATTTTTTTTTTGTTAAGAACACACATTCAATCAAAAGAAGGAAAGGAAAAAGCCTCAGAAGTAGAATGGAGGAAGGCAGAACAAAGAATATCAGATCTGGAAGATAACACAGAGCAATTAAAAAGCGCAAATAAGACATGAAAAATTTAAAAATACACAAAAGTGGAACAACCAGGAATATGGGACACTATGAAAAGGGCAAACGTCCATATCATAGGAATAGAGGAAGGAGAATAATCGCAAGAGAATTAGGTATTGATCATATCTTAACAGAATAATAGATGAAAAGTTCCCCAAACTAAAATAGACAAACCCATACAATACAAAAAGCACGTAGGACCAAAAACAGACAAGATCAGAAAAAGAAAACACCCCACGCCATATTATATTTAAAATGCTAGATACCCAAAACAAAGACAAAATTTCTGAGGGCTACAAAAAGAAAACCAGTCACATACAAAGGGAAACCCATCAGAATTCAACTGACTTCTTGCCTCAAACCATGAAGCAAGAAAACAGGAGCAAAGCAGTCCCAGTGTTAAGGGGCTACGGATGCCAACCCAGAATAGTTTACCAGCAAAAATGTCGAACTATACTTGAAGGAGAGAAGAAATCTCCATGACATAAACAAGATGATGGAATACATGTCTGGAAAACCAACTTTCATGAAATACCGTAAGCATTCAAAGGGCAGAAGAGGAGGAGCAACAAGCCTCAAACACCTAGGAAAAGAAACTAATAAAACAGAAACATAGAGCAAAATCAGAGGCTAGAAGACCAATGGATATAAAGTGAAAGGAGCAACATCCATATTTCAATTATAAACTTAAATATCTAATGGGGCTAAACTCCCCAATCAAAGCATAGACTGGGAGAATGGTTAGGAAACAAAACCATCTATATGATGTCTACAAGAAACAAATCTCAATTTCAAGGATAGACACCAACTTGAGTGAAGGGATGGAAAGAAATATATCCCAGCAAATGGTACCAAAAAGAAAGCAATGTGTGGGGTCTAATATCAGACAAAGTAGGCTTCAAAGCAAAAGAAATCAAAGAGGTAAAGAGGGCCACTACTCTTTGTTAAAGGAACAATTGACGATGAAGATTTCACAATCATAATAATATATGCACCAAACAAACTGGTGCACCACCAAACTTTTATAAAGACATTCTTCAGGATCTCAAGGCACAGATTAACCCAGCACTAATACTAGGGGACTTCAATACCCCATTGAAGCCCTAGACGGTTACAGGACAAAGGATAAACAGGGACACATCTGANAAAAAAAAAAAAAAAAAAGGTATTTTTCAGCCATTCGTGTATCTTCTTTGGAGAACTCCCTTTTTGACTTCTTGCCCCACTTTTTAATTGGGTTGTTTGTGGGGATTTTTTTCATGTACAGTTTTTGAGTTCTTTGTATATTCTGAATACTTATTCTCTTTCAAAGGTATAGCTGATAAAGATTTTCTCCCATTCTGTAGGCTGCCTCTTCACTGGAATGATGCTGTCCTTGGGTGTGCAGAAGGTTTTTGGTTTCTGGCAGTCCCATTTGTCAATTCTTGGACCAATTAGAACACCTTTAATTTCCTTTTCTTGCCTTATTGCCCTAGCAAGGGTTTCCAGCACTATACTGAAGAGGCGTGGTGACAGGGGGCAGCCTTGCCAAGTTCCTACCTTTAAGGGGAACACTTCTGTCATTTCCCCATTTAGGATGATATTGGCTGTGTGTTTCCTGTATGTGGCTTTGATTACATTGAGGAATGAACCCTCCAGTCCAATTCCCTCTAGGACTTTAAACATGAAGAGATGCTGGAATTTGTCAAAGGCTTTCTCCATGTCAATTGAGATGATGGTGTGGTTTTTGTCTTTCAGTCCATTTATATGCTTGATGATATTTATTGATTTTCATATGTTGAACCATCTCTGCATCTCTGGTATGACTCCAACGTGGTCATGATGGATGATCTTCTTGATGTGTGTCTGTATGCGATTTGCCAGTATCCTGTTTAGAATCTTGGCGTCTGTGTTCATTAGGGAGATGGGTCTATAATTCTCCTTTTTCGTTGTCTCTTTGCCTGGTTTTGGTAATAGCGTGATGCTGGCTTCATAGAAGGAATCCGGGAGAACTCCCTCCATTTGTATCCTTCTAAACAACTTGAGTAGTAATGGTTGTAAGTCTTTTTGAAATATTT
This sequence comes from Rhizomys pruinosus, assembly GCA_009823505.1. Taxonomy (NCBI): domain Eukaryota; kingdom Metazoa; phylum Chordata; class Mammalia; order Rodentia; family Spalacidae; genus Rhizomys; species Rhizomys pruinosus. Next base: position 122,631 of record VZQC01015041.1, on the reverse strand, counting down.
TATAGAATTCTAATCCATTCTCCCATCTATGTCTTTTGATTGGGGAGTTTAGTCATTAATATTTAAGGTTATAATTGAAAGATGTACCAAAAAAAAAAACACAAAACAACAACAAAAAAAATCAGGGGCCGGGCGTGGTGGCGCATGCCTTTAATCCTAGCACTTGGGGGCATAGGCAGGCAGATCTTTGTGAGTTCAAGGCCAGCCTGGTCTACAGAGTGAGTTCCAGGACAGCTGGGGCTACAAGGAGACCCTGTCTCGAAAAGTCCAAAAAAAAAATAA
>VZQC01015041.1:36729-119004 GCA_009823505.1 Rhizomys pruinosus | reverse complement strand
CTACAGGTGGTGATCCAGTTTTGCCAACACCACTTGTTGAAGATGCTGTCTTTCCTCCAATGTGTCTTCTTGGCCTCCTTATCAAATATGAGATGGCTGAAATTGTATGTGCTCAGGTTTGGATCTTCAATTTTGTTCCATTGGTCAACTGGTCTGTTTTTGTGCCAGTACCAAGCTGTTTATATGACTATAGCAATGTAGTATAGTTTGATGTCTGGTAGAGTGATCCCCCCTGTATTGCTCTTTTTGCCCAGAGATGCTTTGGCTATTTGGGGTCTTTTGTTTTTCCAAATGAAATTGAGGATTCTTTTTTCCAAACCTGTGAAGAAGCTCTTGGGGATTTTTATTGGGATTGCATTAAATTTGTATAGAAGTTTAGGTAGAATCGTCATTTTTACTATATTTATTTTCCCAATCCACAAGCATGGGAGGTTTGTTTCCTTCTTCAGAGGTTTAAACTTTTTGTTGTAGAGGGCCTTGGTGTCTTTGGTTAGGTTTGTTCCTAGGTATTTTATTGTTTTTGAGGCTATTGTGAGTGGGAATGTCTCCTTGTATTCCTTCTTCAGCTGCCTACTGTTGGTGTAGACAAAGGCTACTGATTTTTCAAGGTTTATTTTGTATCCTGCCACCTTACTGAAGCTCCTAATCGTTTCTAGGAGTATCTTGGTGGAGTTCTTAGCATCCCTTAAGTAGACAATCATATCATCAGTAAAAAGGGATGGCTTGACTTCCTCTTTTCCTATTAGAAATCCTTTAATTTCCTTTTCTTGCCTTATTGCACTAGTAAGGGATTCAAGCACTATGTTGAAAAGGCGTGGTGACAGGGGGCAGCCTTGCCGAGTTCCTACCCTTAAGGGGAATGCTTCTGTCGTTCCCCATTTAGGATGATATTGGCTGTGGGTTTCCTTTATATGGCTTTGATTACATTAAGGTATGATCCTTCCAATCCAATTCCCTCGAGGACTTTAAACATGAACAGATGCTGGATTTTGTCAAAGGTTTTTTTTCCGCATCAATTGAGATTATGGTGTGGTTTTTGTCTTTCAATCCGTTTGTATGCTTGATGATATTTATTGATTTTCGTATGTTGAACCATCCCTGCATCTCTGGTATGAATCCAACTTGGTCATGGTGGATGATCTTCTTGATGTGGGTCTGTATGCGATTTGCCAGTATCCTATTTAGAATTTTGGCATCTGTGTTCATTAGGGAAATGGGTCTATAGTTCTCCTTTTTGGTTGCATCTTTGCCTGGTTTTGATATTAGTGTGATGCTGGCTTCATAGAAGGAATCTGGGAGAACTCCCTCTGTTTGTATCCTTCTAAACAACTTGATATTAATGGTTGTAAGTCTTTTTGAAATATTTTATAGAATTCTGCTGTGAAACCATCTGGGCCTGGGCATTTTTTGGTTGGGAGGCTGCTTATTACATCTTCAATTTCTTCACAAATTATTGGTCTGTTTAAGCTGTCGATCTTTTCTTGGTTGAGCTTTGGTGATTCCCAAGATTTCAGATATTCGTCCATTTCTTAGGAAATGTACTTTTAACCTAAGTAAGAAATGCCTACCAAGTCTCCAGTTAGCAGTGTTTATCTTTCTCCCATTATCAACAGCAAGGCAGAGCCAGTGGTACAGGCCTTTCATCCTAGATACTACAGAGGCCATGATAGGAACATTTTGAATTTGAGTACTGCCTGGTTGACAGAGTGACTGCAAAGCCAGCCTGGGTGACTTTCTGGGAGTGTGTCTCAAATGATTAACACAGAAGTCTAGAGGCAAAACTTGGTAGTAAGTAGAGCACTTGCCTTGTGCACAAGACACAGAATTCAGTCCCCCCAAAAGTAGTTCAGTAGATTCCATTATAAGCTATTTTGTAATACATTCTTCAACAATTTTAAATATTATCTGCAATGTAATTTACATTTTTTTCTCTTTCTATATGATTTTTTTCAACTAAAATCTGAATACACTAATGTAGAGGCATAAAAAAACATAAATCATCATCTCACTGCATGACATGGTAAAAGACAGAGATAAGAAAGGTCTATCCTTCCAATCACTCTAGGAGGATATAGCCATGTTTAGAAAGTACGATATAGGTCCTTGTTAGGGGCAAGAAAATTTCCTTATTGTAAAGGATTGGAAATAACAAGTAGATCAAATTCCTAAGATGGTAAGTTTTATTTTCTGTTCTTGCTTTCCTCATGTGAATTAGTTGGAAGCGTCCTCACAGCCAGTGAGAAAGGGAGCACGCTAAGTGATTTTCCACACTCTGTAATGCCAGGATAAGTACTTTACAGTTCAAAGCTGGGCACCCACTGGAGACTGCATCTACAGCAGAGACTCGTTAGATGGAATTGTGTTACAGAAGTAACTGGAGTCTTAGGAGTTGTATTCTGATCTCTACATTCACGAACCATAAATCTTAAGCATGATAAAAATGATGTGGGAAGATTTCATGAGAGGCCAACAGTCTTAAGGTCTGCTCTGTCTATCAGACATTTGTGTGCAATAGCTGACAGAGATCCTCCAGGATTGTTACAAGCCACAGGGTACCATTTTCTTGCCATTATAATTCAAACAAGCAGAGTTATTTATCCAGACCCCTACAGCCTATGTTGAACATTCTGCAAGCACTTCTACTTGAATTCAAGCATGTTCTAGTTTGTCTTCCATTGCTGTGACAAAACACTCTGACCAACACCAACTTGGGGAGGAAAGGGTTTATTCAGCTTACAAATCCTGGGTCACAGTTCATTACTCAGGGAGCCCAAGGCAGGAGCTGAAGCACAGGCCATGGAGGAATGCTGTTCATTGGCTTGCTCCTCTGGCTCATGCCCAGCCCACCTTCTTATACAGTACACAACAACCTGCCCAGGGTGGCACCACTCATTGTGGGCTGGGCCCTCCCACACTGCCTGACCATCAAGACAATACTCCACAGATATGGCCATAGACCAATCCAATGGAGCCAGTTCCCCAATTGAGGCTCCTTCAACCCAGGTGTGTCAAGTTGACAGTAAAGCTATCCAGCACAATTGACCCCTTGTCAACTTGACACACAAAACACATCACTATTAAACCACCACCTTTCCAGTTATTATCCCCAAAGTATGATGTTAACATTAATCACAACCTAAGACAGTACAATCTTAAAATCCCCACAGTCCTTAAAATGTCCATATGCTTAAAAGTTCAGTCTATTAAAAGTGTCTTAACTGTGGGCTGCTGTAAAATCCAAAACAAGTACTGTCTTATTTCAAAGGAAAGAATCAGGCACTCTCAAACAAAGCCTAAGTCCGGCAAAGTAGCTCAAGACTGGACACCTGGGATTCACTCATGATCTTCTGGGCTCTAAAGGGTTTCGGCAGCTCCCCCTCTCTGACTCTGCTGTCCGTGGCACACACAGCTCATCTTCAAGGCCCAAGCCAACTCCATTTCACACCTGCTGCTGCTCTTGGTGGTCATACCATGGTTCTGGCATCTCCAAAAAGCTGGAGTCGCCACTGAAACTGAGGCAGCACCTTCACCAATGGTCTCTTCTGACCTCTCCTGGTGCAAAGCCTCAGCTTCTCTCCATGACTCCTGCAATCCTGGGGTATTCACTGCAACCGAGGTGCACTTCCAACAATGGTCTTTCCTGACCTCTCCCAGTGCCAAACCTCGGCTGCTCTCTGTGACCCCCTCAAATTTCAATGCCAGAACCATATAGGAGACTCTTACACACTACCAAGTCCTGTTTCTGGCTTTAGATGAAGGCTCAGACCCCTTCTGGAACACAGCTTATATGTGCTGACCCTGACGAAATTCTTCCCAGGAGATTTCACCACAGTGATGCTGGTCTCTTGTTACTTACAGCTGATATTTCAGCCCCAGCTAACCAGCATCAATTCTCCCAATACCACAAAGATTTCAATTCAGATTCTGGTCTCTTGTTACTTACAGCTGATTCTTCAGCCCCAGCTGACCAGAACCCACAGATTAAACAGTCCTGATGATCTCTGCTTCCCTTTGAAACTAGAAACTTCACAAGCCAGGCCTCCATCTTCTACAACTCCTTCAGCAAAACTGCTCCAAGCTCCACAGCAACAATCTTTAGGCATTCAATGATCTTCCCAGCCCAAAGTTCCAAACGCCTCCACAATCCTTCCCCAAAACACCAAGGTCAGGTCTGTCACAGCAATACCCCACTCTTCTGGTACCAATTTCTGTCCTAGTTTGTCTTCCATTGCTGTGACAAAACACTCTGACCGACACCAACTTGGGGAGGAAAGGGTTTATTCAGCTTACATCTCCTGGGTCACAGTTCATCACTCAGGGAGCCCAAGGCAGGAACTCAGGGCAGGAACCTGGAGGCAGGAGCTGAAGCACAGGCCATGGAGGAATGCTGTTCACTGGCTTGCTCCCCTGGCTCATGCCCAGCCTGCCTTCTTATACGGTACACAACAACCTGCCCAGGGTGGCACCACTCATTGTGGGCTGGGCCCTCCCACACTGCTCAACCATCCAGACAATACTCCACAGATGTGGCCACAGGCCAATCCAATGGAGCCAATTCCCCAATTGAGGCTCCCTCAACCCAGGTGTGTCAAGTTGACACAAAAGCTATCCAACACAAAGCATGCACATAAATGACCTTTTTGTTTTAGTGAAATATCTGGGTTTTCAGTTCCTGATAAGTTTGATAATAATCCAAAACTAAGAGATAAGCTTTTGGAATGAGAAAAATTAAATGAATGAATCAATGTTTATACATTTACTATGTTACATCACTCCCAAAACCTATAGTTTCCAAAATCTGAAAATTTTTAGCAGCAGTTTAACCAGACTGGGGAAAAAGATCACCTGTAAAATTGGGAAGGAAAGAAAATGCTCTGAACCAAACAGAATGAAAATCCAAAATAAAACATTTTATTGCTTTGATGCAGTCCTATGTTTTACAAGCTAGGCTTAATCTCCATAGTTAGCAGAGGATGACTTTGAACCTTATATTCTTCCTCCACAATTTCTTGAGTGTTGGGATAACTGGTGTCTATCACCAAGCTCAGTTTCTGCAGCACTAAGGAAGGAACCCAGAGCTTCATGCATGAGATATGAGTGCTTAACAAAGACATGCTTCTGGGGCTGGAGAGATGGCCTAGCGGTTAAGAGCAGCAACCGCTCTTACAGAGGACCCGGGATCGATCCCCAGCACCCACATGGCTGCCAAGAACGGTCTGAAACTCCAATTCCAGGAGAACTCCAGTTCCAGGGGAATCCAACACCCTCTTCTGACCTCCGGGGCATTGCACGACACATGTGCACAAACTTGCATGCAGATAGTACATTCATACACATACAGAAATAAATAAAAGTTAAAAAAAAGAAATGCTTCCAGCTCCAGGATACAGATGAATTTACCATATTAACACCTCCAAAGTATTGCAAAAAAAACTCACTAATGACTTACAAAACAACAGGGACATTTCACCATAGATAAATTCTTTTTCTTTTTGAATTCAAGTAAAAGAAATGCAGTGGACTTCGTATTTTAATTTAATATTTATGCCTGGAAGAAGATATAACCAACCCCAAACCTGCATCATTTGCATCTTTATATCCAGCCCTGGGGGCACCCTTGTCCTAAGTACCCACAGAAAAAGCCAGTCTATGTTTCTATAACCATAGCCCTGGGGAAGGCGAGGGATGATTAGAGACTCATAGACCACCCCCAGTACTCATCCATTTGTCCCTCTAGTCAATCAGTGAGTGCTAGAGGAGAGAGAGAGAGAGAGATACAAAAATAAGGTGGACGGCAATCAAAGAAGATACCTGACATCAGGCTTTGACCTCCACATGAGATGGTACAGCAAAAGTTGACATTGAAGCAAAGAATGAACAGTCTCAAGATATACCCTCAGTGAACAAGGTCCTTCAGCCGGCCTACAACTTCTCAAGGCTTTAAAACCTTCCCAAACAGTACCACCAACTGAGGACCAGGTGTTCAATCACATGAGCCTATGGGAAATATTTCACATTCGAACCATGATACTGCTATTTAATAAAGCTTATTTTAGTGTATTATAAAACAAGGAAGTAACTTGTATAATTTGGAATTGTATAGCTGAACAATTTTAATGAGAAAAAGGAATGAATAAAATCTTATAATAATTGTACAAATATATTTAGGCAAAATATTTGTATTTTGACTTGAAATTACAACAATGTTTACAGAAATTGGTAAACTAATTAAGGCCACATTTGAGAACAAAACACATATGTTGTTTCATGTTGTATTTCTTTTATGAATGTTAATTGTGCATTGTCAATAACTTCCCAAATCAGGACCCCACTTCATTATGACATTCCCAAAAAGCAACAGAAGTGAGGCTAGGGAAATGTCTAAGCAGTTTGGAGTATTTTGTTGCTCTTGCAGAAGATGTGGCTTTGGTTTCTATCACCCACACAATGTGGCTCACAACCATCTGTAATTCCAGCTCCAGGGGATTGAGTGCCTTTTTCTGGCTTCATAGGCACCTCCTGTATACACATACATGGCAGTAAAATACTCATATATAAAAAATAAAATAAAAAAAAGATTACAAAAAGCACAGCTACAGGTTTCACTTTTACACAATCAATAGGTAGAAAATAAATGATTTCAACCTTCAATGTGTAAATGTATTTTCAAATTATCTAATAAAAATCACGGGCCAGGTGTTGTGGCACACACCTATAATCACAGCATTCAGGAAGCAGAGGCAAGCAGATCTCTATGAGTTCAAGGCTAGTTTGGTCTATAAAGTGAGTTCCAGGACAGCTGGGGCTGCAGGGAGACCCAGTCTCAAAAAGACAAAAAAATAGAAAATCACTTTTTCTTCAATTAGCCAACCTAATCTTCATCTACTTATGAGTGATAATTACACAGCCACAGCAGCTGTGAAAGATGCTTATAAAATCATGTTCATGGGGGTGGAGAGCTGGCTCAGTGGTTAAGAGCACCTGGGTTTGAATACCAGCACTCCATATGGCAGCTAACAACCACCCATAACTCCAGTTCCAGGATGCCCTTTTCTGACATCATTGGGTATTACATGAGACAGGTGCACACTTATAAACATGCAGACAATACACTCGTACATATACAATAAAAATAATAAATAAAATATTTAAAACAAAATAAATGCATATTCACAAAACATAATGCTATAGTTTCCATCTGGATTGTATCCCAGAAGTTCATATGTTGGAGGCCAAGTCTTCAGTGTGGTTCTATGAGGAGATGGGGACCTTACTGTGTACACCATAATGAGACAGAGTTAGGTCACTTGCAGCCATCCCTGTGTCTACTGTTCTCTCTGCCTCTCTCTCTCTCTCTGTCTCTCTGTCTCCTTTCTGGCCATCATAAAGCAAGCAACTTTAGTCCTATACAGGCCTTTTCATAACATACTACAACACAATCAACTGACCCTGGAGTTCAACTTTCTCAAAGCTAGGAGCCAAAATAAACATCATCTACTTTCCTCCACTTACTCATTATCTGTAATATTATTATTATTATTACAATTATTATTATTATGTGTGGTTTGTTGATCTCAGTGAAATAAGGTAACAACAGTAGGCTGAGGTATTTCTTAAGAGTTCTAATAGTGGCCATAGTGAGCGAGTTCTTGCGCAGGGTGCTCAGGTGCTCAGGTTCAAGCCATTCTTGCTAAGGTAGGAGCCCAGCTCTGCGGGCTAAGTCAGGCATCCCCCCCCCCTCCCCGCCAACTGGAATTGAGGAGAAAGTATCCAAGTTGCTTTTTTTGGGAGAACCTTCAGAACAGGAAGAGAATAGTGACTTAGACTTCCAATATCCAATATATACACAAAATTGAAAGCCTGAAACCTAGACAAGTGAAAACTCCATAAACAAGGAGGGGGGAAAAGGCATCTAAAGGAGGCAAGCAAAGCAAACCTTCAACACAGTGAAAAGGCATCTGTGATTTGAATCACAAAAGGGAAACCCACATGCCAGGGAGAGGACAAAGGGACAACTTGGGAAAGGTGCAGGTGCAGGATAATTCTGCACCAAGCTCTACCAACCTGGTAGGAGATAGCTACAATGGGATCCCTCTGGCGGTGACACAAGAAACAGATCTCAGATGAATAATTGCAGACCTATGCAGAGAAATTAAAGAAAATAAAGAAGAATTCAGAGAACTAAAGAGAGAGAATGAAAAACTCAAAAAGGACCTAGAGGGATACAATGACAAACTTCGGAAAGAACTAAAGGAACAGATTGACAAACTCCAGAAAGAACTAGAGGGAGAAAAAAACAAACTCTGAAAGGATGTAGAAACACTGAAAAAGGAAGCCAACCAACGAAGTAAGGAGCACCAAGAAGAGATTGAGAAGCTCAAAAAGGAAATGGAAATACTAAAGAAATCAAAAGATGAAATGTAAAAGGAAATAGAACACTCATCCAAACAAGAAGAAAGGAAAGGAAAAAGCCTCAGAAATAGAATGGAGGAAGCAGAACAAAGAATATCAGATCTGGAATATAACACAGAGCAACATAAAAGCTCAAATAAAGATTATGAAAAATTTAAAAATACACAAAAGTGGAACAACCAGGAAATATGGGAAACAACAAAAAAAAAAACCTCTGCATCATAGGAATAGAGGAAGGAGAAGAATCTCAAGAGAATAGTATTGATCAGATCTTCAACAGAATAATAGATGAAAATTTCCCCAAACTAAAAATAGACAAACCCATACAAATACAAGAATCACATAGGACTCCAAATAGACAAGATCAAAAAAGAAACTCCCCACGCCATATCATAGTTAAAATGCTAGACAACCAAAACAAAGACAAAATTCTGAAGGCTACAAAAACAAGTCACATACAAAGGGAAACCCATCAGAATTATACCTGACTTCTTGGCACAAACCATGAAAGTAAGAAGAACATGGAACAAAGCATTCCCAGTGTTAAAGGACTATGGATGCCAACCTGGAATACATTACTCAGCAAAAATGTCGATTATAGTTGAAGAAGAGAGAAAAATATTCTATGACATAAACAAGAAGATAGAATACATGTCCAGAAAACCAACTCTTCATAAAATACTTGAAGCAATTCAAAGGGCAAAAGAGAGGAGCAACTATCCTCAAGCACCTAGGAAAAGAAACTAATAAAAGCATAACTGTAGGAGTAGAATCAGAGACTAAAAGTCCAAATGGATAATAAGGTGAAAGGAAACAACATCCATCTTTCAATTATAACCTTAAATATTAATGGGCTAAACTCCTTAATCAAAAAGCATAGACTGGGAGAATGGATTAGGAAACAAAATCTATCTATATTCTGTCTACAAGAAACCCATCTCAATTTCAAGGATAAGCAACAACTTAAGGTGAAGGGATGGAAGAAATTATTCCAAGCAAATGATACCAAAAAGAAAGCAGGTGTTGCTATTCTAATATCAGACAAAAGAGACTTCAAAGCAAAAGAAATAAAAAAAGACAAAGATGGCCATTACATCTTTATTAAAGGAACAATTGATGATGAAGATCTCACAATCATGAATATATACACACCAAACGCAGGTGCACCAAACTTCATAAAGACAATTCTTCAGGATCTCAAGGCACAGATTAACCCCAGCACACTAATAGTAGGGGACTTACATACCCCATTAAATACTTTAGACAGATCAACAGGACAAAGGATAAACAGAGAGACATCTGAACAGAATGATACAATACATCAAATGGACCTCAGAAACATCTGTCGAATATTTCACCCAAACACCAGAGAATGCAATTTCTACTCAGCACCCCATGGAACATTCTCCAAAATAGATCATATACTGGGACACAGGAAAAAACTCAACAAACACAAAAATATTGAAATATTCTCATGCATTCTATCAGACCACAGTGCAATAAAACTCAATATCAACACCAGGATAAACCCTACAACCTACAAGAACACATGGAGACTAAACAACACTCTCCTGAATAATGAATGGGTCAAGGAAGAAATAAAGAAAGAAATAAAAACATTCCTGGAACTGAATGACAATGATAATACAACACAGCAAAACATATGGGACACTTTAAAAGCAGTCCTAAGAGGGAAGTTTATAGCTTTAAGTGCCTACATTAAAAAAACAGAAAGAGCATAAGTGAATGATCTAACACTGCAGCAAAAAAAAAATACTTGAGAGACAACAACAAATGAATCCTAAACTCAGCAGACAAGAGGAAATAACAAAAATCAGAGCAGAGATCAATGAAATAGAAAGAAAGAAAAAAACATACAATAAAAAATCAATGAATCCATAAGTTGGTTCTTTGAGAAAATAAACGAGATGGACAGTCCTCTAGCCTAGTTAACCAAAAGAAAGAAGGAACAACTCCAAATAAATAGAATCTGTGATGAAAGGGGAAATATCACAAAAGACAATGAAAAGATCCAGACAATCATAAGGGAATACTTCAAAAACCTATACTCTACTAAGTTTGAAAACCTAGAAGAAATGGATGAATATCTGAAATCCTGGGAATCACTAAAGCTCAACCAGGAAGAGATCGACAGCTTAAATAGAACAATAATATGTGAAGAAATTGAATATGTAATAAGTAGCCTCCCAACCAATAAATGACCAGACCCAGATGGTTTAATGGCAGAATTCTATAACATATTTCAAAAAGACTTACAACCATTACTACTCAAGTTGTTTAGAAGGATACAAATGGAGGGAGTTCTCCCATACTCCTTCAATGAAAACAGCATCATGCTATAAAAAAAAACAGGCAAAGATACAACCAAAAAGGATAAATATAGACCCATCTCCCTAATAAACACAGATTCCAAAATTCTAAACAGGATACTGGCAAATAGCATACATACCCACATCAAGAAGATCATCCATCATGACCAAGTTGGATTCATACCAGAGATGCAGGGATGATTCAACATATGAAAATCAATAAATGTCATCAAACATATAAATGGACTGAAAGACAAAAACCACATCATCATCTCAATTGATGTGGAGAAGGCCTTTGACAAAATCCAGCATCCCTTCATGTTTAAAGTCCTAGATGGAATTGGATTGGAGGATCATTCCTCAATGTAATCAAAGCCATATACAGGAAACCCACAGCCAGTATCATCCTAAATGGGGAAACGACAGAAGCATTCCCCTTAAAGGTAGGGACTTGGCAAGGTTTCTCCCTGTCACCACTCCTTTTCAATATAGTGTTGGAAACCCTTGCTAGGGCAATAAGGCAAGAAAATGAAATTAAAGGAGTACTAATTGGAAAAGAGGAAGTCAAGCTGTCCCATTTTGCTGATGATATGATTGTCTACTTAAGGGATGCTAAAAACTCCATGAGAAAACTCCTAGAAACGATTAAGAACTTCAGTAAAGTGGCAGGATACAAAAGAAATCTAGAAAAATCAGTAGCCTTTCTTTACACCAACAACAGGCAACTGAAGAAGGACTACAAGGAGACCTTCCCACTCACAATAGCCTCAAAAACAATGAAATACCTAGGAACAAATGTAACCAAAGACACCAAGGATCTCTACAACAAAAATTTTAAACCCCTGAAGAAGGAAATTGAGGAAGAGATCAGAAGATGGACAAACCTCAGATGCTCATGGATTGGGAAAATATAGTAAAAATGCCCATTCTACCCAAACTCTTGTACAGATTTAATGCAATCCCAATCAAAATCCCCAAGAGTTTCTACACAGGCTTGGAAAAAATCCTCAATTTCATTTGGAAGAACAAAAAAACCCAAATAGCCAAAGCAACCCTGAGCAAAAAGAGCAATACAAGGGGGATCACTATACCAGACTTCAAACTGTATTTTAGTGCAAAGATTGAAGGATAATGTGGCTATAGTCATAAAAACAGCATGGTACTGGCACAAAAACAGACCAATGGAAGAAAACTGAAGCTCCAAACCTGATCACATACAATTTAATCCACCTCATATTTGACAAGGGGGCCAAGAAAACACAATGGAGGAAAAACAGCATCTTCAGCAAGTGGTGCTGGAAAAACTGGATGACTACCTGTAGAAGAAAGAAATTAAACCCCTACCTCTTGCCCTGTACAAAAGTCAATTCCAGATGGATCAAAGACTTCAATGTGAAACCCAAATCCTTGGAGGTGATACAAGAGAAACTTGGCAGCAGACTACAAGACATAGGCATAGGAAAAGACTTCCTAAATCATACAGAATCTGCACAAGTAATAAGATCGACAAATGACAAATGGGACCTCATTAAACTCAAAAGCTTCTGTACATCAAAAGAAAAAATAAAGGAAGTGAAGAGAAAACCCATAGAGTGGGAGGAAACCTTCATTGCAGATACATCTGATAAAGCATTAATTTCCAGAGTATACAAACTTCTCAAAAAACAAAGAAGAAAGAAAACCAATGAATCACTCCAAAGATGGAGAAAAGAACTGAATAGAGACTTCAGAGAGGAGGAATTAGAGATGGCTGAGAAACATCTTTAAAACTATTCAACGTCACTAATAATTAGGGAAATGCAAATTAAGACCACTCTAAGATATCATCTCACTCCAATAAGACTGGCCAACATCAAGAAAACAAACGATATCAAGTGCTGAAGAGGTTGTGGGGAAAGGGGAACACTCGTCCATTGCTGGTGGGAATGTAAACTTGTACAGCCACTATGGAAAGCAGTGTGGAACACCCTTGGGAGACTCAAAATGAGCTTGCCATTTGACCCAGTCATACCACTCCTGGGTATAAACCCATAAACTCATCTTACTGCAGAGATACATGCACAGCTATATTTATTGCAGCTCTGTTCACAATAGCAAAAAAACTGGAACCAAGCCAAATGCCCCTCGACTGACGAGTGGATAGAGAAAATGTGGTACATGTAGACAATGGAGTTCTATGCAGCGGTAAAGACAACATCATGAATTTTGCAGGTAAATGGATGGAGCTAGAAGACATTATATTAAGTGAAGTAACACAGTCCCAGAAAAACAAATGATGAATGGTATCCCTCATATTTGGATGCTAGCGCCAATAACCCAGCTATAAATATTTCTTGTGGAGAGGGATGCATATTAAAAGAACAACAGAAAGATTGCATCAGAAAACTGACTGACATGGTGAATCGGGATGGGTGGGAGGGGTGGGAGAGGGATATGGGTGTGTACTCGATTAATGTATATTAATTGACATGAGTTCAACAAGTATCCAATTTTGCCCCAGACCATGTCTACAGGTTACATGGTATTTCAGGACTATAAAACTACACATGATTAAACACATCGGTTTAAAAGGTTCTGAATAAATGATAATGCACCGGAAGTAATTGGAAACTATAAATTGTTGTTGTCATCATTTGTTTTTCTTAAAAATCTGTATAAAATAACTTTTGGATTAACATATATAAAGTTGTCTATAATTTTTTCTGTTGTACAGTACACCTTGGTAAGCATTCTCTTTTATCTTAGGATGATTTAACTTAAAATTGAGTTTGCTTCCCAAGTTAACCAATACCTTCACCCAAAACAGCATGGTGAATTGAGAAACTGCACACTCGATTCCATCCTGATAGAATGTGTAATCCAATGCCTTTTGAGACTCATGGTCAAAAAAAAAACGCAAAAAACCTAAAATAAAAAAGGGGGATACAGAGAGATATTAGACCTTTTTGTCAAAACCTTGCAATTCACAGCCTAAAACTGAACTACGGGAAAAGATTTGTATGTTCCAAAGGTCAAAATGTCAACCAACATTAACAAGCTGAGAAAGAAAAATACAGCTTTGCATTGTGTAGGATGTACCAGGAAATGTCAACAGAAAGGTTGGCCAACGTCTGAACATCGAAGGAAAAAAGCCTCAATGCTAAGACATCAAACCCCTCGTTGGAATCTCTGCTTGTAACAACTATTTACAATAATGCTAATGAATGTCCGTTGTAGGTGCCACAAGGTTTTAATAAAGAGATTTGCTTACCTCCCCCATAGAACAAGTAGAAATATCATGTGATGAGGTTGTTCGCTAAGTAAATTGGAGCCAACTGCTATAGAGGTAATCTCTTATAATTCCGGCCACTTAGGGCAGTATTGGGATACATGCTTTTTATGCGGGGATGACCTGATACGGGCATTGTACGGTTGTGTGACCGACACTTCTAACCGATCCCGCGTTGACTGAGTTAGGAGAGCAACAGTGTATCTGTAATCTACAGAGCGCAAGCTGGCTGGATATGCGAATATTCAGGCTGGTAGTGTATCCGGCAGGTAGAAGTCTGGGCACCACTGCGCAGTCGGCGAGACGAGCGTCGTGGAAGCAAGTCAGGCAGGACCATCTCTCATCTTAGTACTGTTGTCATGTGTGCATAGGCGGGGTTGCAGGTGATCATCGAAGACGCGCTACATCTATCAGAACGTCTGAAAAGATAATTGAATCAGGTAGACTCATTACGAGTAGGAGTGCCCATATAGTTAGATACGCTTTTAGACGAGCAACACTAGTGGATACTGTGAGAGCGGCGGGTGGCGAGGCGTCTAGTAAGGCGACCAGTAAAAACTGGGCTTCTTTAAATTGACCTAAATAGACTAAGGAAAACTGGTGAAAGGAAATTATTCTCTCCTTTAGATGAAAATGTAATACTAAAGTCTTTAAGCTATGAACTTAAGCAAACTATTTTACTACAGGAGAGCTCTAATATCAGCAATGGATTATTCCCTAACCAAGGAAGATGTTGGCCAAGGATATCAACAGCCCCCCCCGCAAAAAGGTTAAAAGTTTCTTGCCTGTAAACTGGGATACCTGCAAGAAGAGAGGCGGGTAAGGCCCTGCTGTCGGAGACCTGACATTAACATGGAAAGTGCAGTTTAACTGCACTTGCAAGTGTAAAGTTGGTCTCTGGAATACCAAGAGTGTTTAGGCCCACTAAACCAATAAAGCAAATATAGGTCTCCTGAGTCAGCAAGACTCCTCTGTCAGCAGCAGCTACACCCTCACCTGCCTGGAATATTGTGCAGCAAGTGGCAGCCATAATGCCTGTATATCTTAAATCTATTGGCTATTGGCTCTCTCTTGGCAGGAAATAACCCATGGCTGATGCCACAAGCTTACATCCTCTAGCGGTTAGGAGATGTTATATAGCCACAGTAAGACCCTTTCATATTTTAACAGAAAAAAATGTAATTCATGATTAAAAATACCATCCAAACTTCTGTGTCTTATACCAAGTAACCTACCATAACCATTAGTACTTTTTAAATACCAATATATCTAAATTGGCAATGTGCTTCATTATTATGATTGAAAGGTTATTCCTGGACAAACTGTTCTCCCATGAAATGACAACAGGCAGAATTTACCATAGTCCAAGACAACAGCTTTCCAGAGAAAGTAGACTGTTTTGCTTCTCATCCACCTGTGCCCCTTTTCTAAGCCTAGGAACATCTGGGGAAGAGGGGCGTGGTAGAATGCAAGGGCTGTGATTGGGGTGAATGGTGAAACTTACAGTACTATATCGTCTGGACACCTTGGAAATCAACTTTTTTGAACATACAAGACCCCTTGCTGGATGGGTGGGATGCATGGGATGTGTGGGTTTCTTTCACAACTCCTAATGCAAATTGGTTTTCATGAAGGAGTTGTACTCATAAATTGGATCAAACTTATCTATTAAAAAATGAAAAAAAAAAACAGAGAAAGATGCAGGAAAGTTATGGTAGAATGCATGATCTTGGATGGGGTGGGGTGGGGGGGTGGGGGGAAGGGAAAGAGAAATATGCCTGGAACTGGAAAATGATCTATGAAATACACAAAGCATTAATAAAAATTTTAAAAAGAAAAAAAGAAAAGAAAAGGATTATTCTCTATTCAGAACCAAATATAATACTAAAGTCTCTTTAAGCTGTGCATATAAGCAAAATATATTAATACAGGAGAGCTCGGTTATCAGCAATGGATTATTCTACCAAGGAGATGTTGATCGGGGATCCAAGGCTCCCAAAAGTTAAACTGGAATACCTGCAAGAAGAGAGGTGGTAAGGCCCTGCTGTCGAAGACCTGATGTAAGCATGGGAAGGTTGTATTGAGACAGCACTTGCAAGTGTACAGTTGGTCTCTGGAATACCAGAGAGTGTTACTAAAGGCCACTGAACCAGTAAAGCAAATGTTGGTCTCCTTGAGTCAAGCAAGACTCCTCCATCAACATGAGCTACACCTCACCTGATTGGAAATACTGTGCAGCAGTGGTAGCCATATGTCTGTATAGCCCAAATGTATTTGGCTATTAGCTCTCTCCTTGGAGGAATAACTCAAGGATGATGCCACAAGCTTACATCCTCTAGTGATTATGAGGTTTTATAAGCCATATTAAGACCTTGTCATCTTTAACAGAAAAGAACGTAATTCATGGATTACCATACCATGCAAACATCTGTGTCTGTGCCAAAGTACCCTACCATAATAATTAGTACTGTTTAAATACCTATATATCTAATCGCTTGTGCATCATTAGTAGGATTGAAAGGGTATTCCTGGACAAACTGTCAGCCCATGAAAGGAAACAGCCAGAACTGATCAGAGTCCAAAACAACATCTCCAGACAAAGTAGACTGTTTTGCTTCCTGTCCGCCTGTGCCCCTTTTCTAAGCCTAGGGAACAATCTGTGGAAGAGGTGGCATGGTAAATGTAAGGGCTGAGATTGGGGTGAATGGTGAAACTATAGCAATATAGACTGGGCACTTATTTGATCGGCTTCATTGTACATGCAAGCCCCTCCATCTGGATGGTGGGAGCTTTGGGCTATGTGGGTCTGGGCACAGCTGCTTGCAAATTGGTTTAACATGAAGGATGCTTGTACTCGTAAAAAATAATAAAAAATGGAGCTAGATACTGAAAAGTCTTTAAAGCAGGTTTTCATGCCAGGCCTGAAGAAGGCCTAGAGCTTGGAGGAAGATAGTCATTAAAATCCACTCTGTAAGGTTTGCAGCTTAAAAAGGTATACTTAAAAATAACATATATTTATATAGAGAGGGATTTTAGTAGATATTTACACAGAAATACAAAATAAACCATATAAGTTAATGGAATTGATTTCTCTGAAGTCATAGTCTAGTCATATAGCTTTAAAGAGCAAAGTGTATATTCAGTAAAATTTATTTGGCAAGTATTCAACTCTGCCCAAGCTTTGTACACATATTATAGGATATTTTAAGGCTTAGTGAAATGTTTAGATTAGATAAATTTGGTTGTAAGTTTCGGCAAAAATGGTAATACATTTGAACTAATTGGGAATATAAAATGTTAATTGTTTTATTTATAATTTGTATTGAACTTCCAACAATAAATTTGGGGTTAAGGTACAAAAATGGTCTCTATATTTTTCTGAGTTATACAATATCACCTTGTAACAATTTCTTTTACTTATAAGAAAATTTAAAGGAATTAAGTTTAAGTTTACTTCCCAAATAAGTAACATACAGTCAATGATAAATTGTTTGGGTAAATTTAATGAAAACTTACCCCTTGGCTCCTGTTTATGGGTATGCGTAATACAACTTAGGCATCTATAGGTCAAAACATAAAAATTAAAAAAAACAAAAAGTGGGAGGGGGGAGTTGGTGTAGTATCCCTTCTGGGATACAAATGGAAAACTCTTTGTTCCAAACCTATGATGAATTTTCAATTTTGAGATCTTGAAACTAACAATGGGAGGAGATTTGTATGTTCCCATAGGTAAAAACACCAATCTAAATGCCTGAAAATGTACAACTTTTGGCTGTGCAGGATGGACTGGGAAATGCCAGCAGAGAGGCTGACCCATCTGAATATTAAAGAAAGGAGAACCTCAGTGCCTGAGTCAAAGACACTGAGCATCTCTCTGAATTCTATTTAGGTTAACTGTTTATAATGAGCCCTAATGAAGTTTACCTTCCAGATGCTGAGAAACCTTCCTACTTCTGCCCTTTATAGGAAAAAGAAAAACATGATTGTAATGAAGTCATTCCCTAACTGTAAACTAGAGTCAACTGTTATAGTGGTAATTTCTTATAAAACAGGTATAACTACCTTTTTCAATTGACTGATATGCATAGGAACTATGAAAGGATAATTCTCTATTTAGAGCCAAATTCAATAGTAAAGTCTTTATAAGCTGTGTAATTAAGCAAAATATATTAGTACAGGAAAGCTCTGATATCAGCAATGAATTATTCTGCCTAGGAGATGTTGGCTAGGGGATCCAAGCCCCCCAAATTATAAAGGCCTTTTGCCTATAAGTGGGATATCTGCAAGGAGAAAGGCAGTAATCCCTGTTGTCAAAGACCTGGTGTAAGCGTGAAAAAATGTTTGAGACATCACTTGCTAATGTACAACTGGCCTCTGAAATGCCAGAGAGTGTTACCAAAGGCCACTAAAGCAATATAGCAAAATATTGGTCTCCTTGAGACAAGCAAGACTCCTCTGTCAGTATCAGCCTACACCTCAACTGCCTGGAGATACTGTGCAACGGTGGCAGCCATATGTCTATACATATCTCAAATCTAATTGGCTATTAGCTCTCTCCTTGGAGGAGTAACTCACAGTGGATACCACAAGCTTATGTCCTCTAGTGGTTAGGAGATGTTATAAGCCACAATAAGAAGTTGTCACCCTTTATAGAGAAACCACAGTTTGTGGATTAGCATACCATCCAAGCATCTTTGTCTATGATCACAGCCTAGCTTGCCATAATCATTAGTGCTACTTAAATGCCTGCACATCTAATTGCTTGTGTTTTGTTAGTAGGATTAACAAGGTATCCCTGGATAAGCTTTCCACCCATGAAGGGGAACAACCCAAACAGACTAGAGTCCAAAATGAAATCTCTAGAGAAAATAGACTGTTTTGCTTCTCACCCACTAGTGCCCCTTTCCCAAAGCCTAGGGAACAACTTGCAGAAGAGGAGGCGTGGTAGAATTTAAGGGTTGTGGAGATATTGGGGTGAATCTTGAGACTACAGCAATATAGACTGGACTCCTATTTGATCGACATGCTTGTGCATACAAGCTTATCCAGCTCAACTATGGGAACTTTCGGTTGTTCAAAATTTGGACATAGATACTTGCAAATTGGTTTTACATGAATGTTATTTACATTCATTGCTTTTGCTTAATAATTTGGCTCATGTCAAAAAAAATGCACCAATTACCTAATTGTACGACAAACTGAGTAACGACAATGTTATCTGAAAACAATTGTGCTATTATATTGTAGAATTCCTTAAAAAATAAACAATTAAAAGAAAAAAAAAGTTCTAATAGCTTGATACCTATTGTCTGGCCAGAGAGGTTGGTGGTATTTGTAAGCAGAATCAGAAGGCATTTACAATTAATTATAAGCCAGAAATTTTCTCCCCACATGTTCTACAATGACTTTCCAAAGTAATTTGGAAAAATTCAAGTCTTAGCCTGTATTCAGAAGATCAAATTTCTGGGTAAGGAGATCTTATAAGTGGTAATTTCACTGCTAATGGCTGTTTTATAAGCTCAGTTTTTTTTTTTTTTTCCTGGAAGAAATGTTTCATTTCTTTTTGGCTACTGCTTCATAATCAACTTGCTGCTAAGCATTTAAGATATTTTATTAGATTTTAATTTAATTACTTTGAATGTGCCCCCCTGTGTGTGTATGTATATGTATGTATTATGTATGTATGTATGTATGTATGTATGTATGTATGTATGTATGTGTCTGCATGTTATGTGGAGGCCACAGCTCACCCTTCAGGAATAGGCTTTGTCTTTCCTCCATGTGTGTCTCAGACTCAAACTTTGGTTGTTAGGCTTGGAAGTAAAGTGCTTTTTACCCACTGAACTATCTCACTGTCCCTTGCCTCTTGTATTGAATAGCACTTTTTCCTTTTCTTCACATCCTAGTTTTTTGTATATGTTTATTTTTTATTTTATGTGTATGAGTGCTTTGCATGCAATGCTTGCAGAGATCAGCAGAAGACATAGGATACCCTGGACCTAGAGTCACAGGTGGTTATTAGCTTTCATGTGAGTGCTGGGAACCAAACCTGGGTCCTCTAAAAGAGCATCTGGGGCTCTTAACCCCTGAACCATCTTTCCAGCTCCATGTCCTACTTTTTAAATGTTCATATTTTGTAATTTTAGCTTTCTCCCCTTGGTCATTTGGAAGCTTTGAGAATGTCATGCAAGCAGAAGGAAAACCAAGACAATCAATTTCTATTTAACCCATGATGTTGAAAGTTTAAGAATTTTTCATGTATTATCCATCTGAAATATCAGTTCTTTCTATAATGTAAAAATCAAAATGACGAAAACCTCAATTTGCCTTTGAAAATGAACTCAGCTGTTAGGACATCTGCATAAGGCACATTGTAGGTGAAATGTTCAAACTGATTCTGGTAATTATTAAAGGATTCTTACTTCGAACATTCCTCTATGCCTCATGCTCAGTATTACATTAGGCAGACGTCAGGGTGAGTGTCCCTTCTACTCTCTTTCTGGCTCAGCAGACACAGAATGATGGTGTTGGATGATTCTCTTTATCTCTGTGCAACATGATTCCAAGAGTTAAGGTCGCTTCCACAAGCACGGACAACATAAATATCAGTTTGTTTTTTTGAGTCATGCCTAGGCTGGTCCTGAACTCACTCTGTACAGGAGGGTGCCCTTGAATACTTGATCCTCCTGTCTTTACCTCCTGTGGGCTCTGATTACAGCTGTGAGTGACCAAGCCCAGTACTAAGCATCAAACCCAGGGCCTCATGCTTGCCAGGCAAGAGCTCTACTAGCTAAGCTATGTCTTCAACACAGTATTTAATGTTATTTCATGAGTGTATATTTAGGATTTGAATATGTTGATGAGTCAAAATAGTCATTAGTCCAGTTAAAACAAAAAGACATCATATCAAGTAGTGTCTCCCTAAACCAGAGTTTTAGTTTCTAAGATCATATATATATATACAATCACACATCCATACCACCCTGTGTAGACTTCATTTAAGGAAGCAGGAATGCTTAGGAAGAATTCCCCTTTAGATAATTTTGTGTCACACAGATGGATTCATCAATTAAGCTCTTAAACATTTCCTTTCTTCAAAGTTGTAAAGTTTAATGGCATTAGGTATGTGTCATTTCAGTAAATACACTTACATCTGGACTCCCAGCTGAATGAGTAGAGATCTATTGTAGTGATGTGAATGTGTGTAGGAGTCAGAACATTTCCACTTTAGTTTTAAGGGGCATGTAAGTCAATTTAGATAGCATTGTTAACTGTCCTGTAGCCTTTTCCTCCTTCTGTGAGCTAACATGAATATTAATGTCATGAAGTGGAGAACAAAGTGTTTTTAAGATATGTAAAACTTTAGGGTTCTTTAGGTATGCCATAGATCTGCACAGCAGGAAATACTGATTGAACTCTACATCTGCTGTAGATTAACAGCAAATTAATTGAGACTAGGACAGAATTTGGGGGGAATACCAGTTTATATTTCTCACATATAATCCTTTAACAAAAAATTAGCAGACACTTTATCTATCATTAGCACACAATTACATATGGAAAATAGTAGCACAAAGGTGGAGTAGAGGGAATGTCTGTGACTTTCATACAACATACCCAAAGTGGCATATTATTATTTAAAGGTGTTAAAGATACATTGGAGGCCGGGTGTGATGGCTCACGCCTTTAATCCTAGCATGTGGGAGGCAGAGGCAGGAGGATCTTTGTGAGTTCAAGGCCAGCCTGGTCTACAGAATGAGTTCCAGGACAGCTGGAGCTACAGGGAGACCCTGTCTCAAAAAGACAAAAAAAAAAAACAAAACAAAAAAAAAAAAAAAAAAAAAAAAAAAAAAAAAAAAAAAAAAAAAAAAACAAAAAAAAAACCCAAAAACAAAACAACAAAAAAGCAAACAAAACAAACAAACAAACAAAAGAGATACATTGGAGCAAGAGCTGGAAATAGTATCTCCTACCTTTTAAGGCCTAGCACTTGGGAGATGTGTTCTTCATAGCAAGTTCCAAGCCCAGCTGGGACTGCAAGGACACCCTTTCTCAAGAAAAAACAACAACAACAACAACAACAACAACAACAACAAAAAACAAAAATGTACATTCTAATGTAGATATTCGGTGTTGAAATTATCAACAGATATTCACTGGTGGACAGCAATGGGCTTCTTTAAAGTCAATTCTTACTTTATACATGTACACAGAAACTTAATTTTTCTTACATATGACTTGCAATGATAATGCAAGTTGTAATGATTAATTTTAACATCAAGTTGAGTGGGCTAAAGGATGCTCACATACTTGGAATATTAATTTTGTCATTGATGCAGCAAAATTCCTGGCCAAAGCAACTCAAGCAACGTTTTTTAAGGCTCAAAGTTTGAGAGAACAGTCCATCGATGGCTATGACACCATGGTGGCAGGAGCTGTTTACATAGCACTGTCAGGAAGCAGAGAGGCAGAAATGTGCTCAGCTCACTTCCTCTTTATATTTAATCCAGTACTACAGCCATCCACATTTAGGTTGCATCTTCAGACTTGAATTAACTTAGTCTAGAGACTCCCTCACAGACCTCATCTAGGTAATTCTAACTCCCGTCAAATTGACAGTTAACATATTCAGTGGCAGGATTGGTAAAACATTATTTGCTCGTGTGTCTTTGACAGTGTTTATGCAAAAGAGTGGAATTAGTGTCAATATGTGAGGGCTGGCAAAGACAGCTCAGTCGTAAATATCTTTGCAGAACACACATAAGGACGGGGTTTAATCTTGCAATATTATAAGAAAAAATAATTAGTGACAGAATGCCTATGTCCCACAAAGGAAACTAAGGTGTTATTCCATGGTGTGCTGATTAGTTTTAACTATTAACTTGACACTGCCTAAAATTGCATTGGTAGAGTGTCTTCATGAGAAATTACCTAGATCATGTGTCCCCTACATTGGTCAACCCACTGTGGTCACCCTCTACTTCTAGGCCATATAAGAAGGACAAAGGTAAGTTAAGTAAAAGCAAGCACAAGCTTCTGTGTGTTTTGTCTCTACTCTTGATTGTCTGTGATGTTTAGAGTTTCTGCTTTGACTTCATCCCAGTAATAGTCTGTACACTGATATTGTAAGCCAAAACAACAACAACAATAAACCCCACCTTTTACCCTTATGTTGTATACTGTCAAGATATTGTATGAGAGGAACAGAATTAAACTACATCCACTGAATATAATACATTCCTGTAAAATGGAACCATTGTTCGTGAGGGGAAAGCTCCGTGGGTAGTGTCTACTGTGTAAACATGAAGAAATGAGTTTACATCCCAGCATGCATAAAGAAAAAAAAAAAACATGTTGGGTGTGGGCATGTACCTGAAAACCCCATAGAGACAGGAGTGTCACTGGGACTTGCTGGCCAGGAAGCCTGGTAGAGGGCAAGAGGTTAGTTGTACCAGGCAAAGAGGAACATATGGAGCCCAGAAAAGGTGGTAGGACTTAAATATCTGGCAACTAAATACACAAGCTGCTAACTAAAATTAGAATTTCAAACTAACCATGAACACACGAATATATTTCCTTTTTCTTTTCTTGGTGCTGGGAATTGAATTTACGGTCTCCTGTGCACAGCATATGTTCCACCACTGAGCTATACTTTTGCTCCTGTTTTTGGCATACTTACACTTCATGCTGTATTTGAGATCTTTCTAGATGATGATGTTGTTAATTGTCAATTGCCAAAGTATAGATTCCCCTGGGAGGTGGGTCTCTGGGGATGACTGTGGGGAGTTATCTTGGTGATAATCAAGGTGGGAAGGGCCACCCACTCTTGGGGGGCCCCATTCTGTGGTTGGGATACTAGACTGTGTAAGTGAAGAAAGAAAGATGACCAGCATCATGCTTTCATCCCTCTCCCATTCTACTTTCTGACTCTGAATGCAACATGACCACCTGTCTCATTGGGGACATCATTATCAACTGGAAGTGGACTTCTGAGCCAAAATAAGTCCATCCTTCCTTAAGTTACTTTCATCAGGGTATATTTTAATCACAGCAACAGGAAAACAAATACAGTCTATGCATCTTCTCTAAGTCAACTGACAGTTCTGCCTTATAAAGAAACAGCCTGACAGTATTTTTTGTGAATTATTGAATCATTGCAAATTTCATACAATAGATTATTTAGTCCCCTTCCCCTATTTCCACACCTCATATAGCTGTCCCATTAGATTTGAGGTACTCTTCCATGTATATTAAGGCCTATCAAGTCCAGTTTGTGTACTCAAATATCTTTCAGTGTGCATCCATTTACTGGAGACTGATTAACCTATCTAGCCTGTGTCAAACTGTTAAGGTCAACTGACTTCGCCTCTTCTAGTAGTTATCAGTTGCCAATAGTTCCTCAGCTAAGCATGGGGCTTTTTACTTTCTCAATTCAATGCTGGGATTTTTGTTTGCTTTGCTCTTACATGAGCCTTGTGCATCCTGTCACTATTGTTGTAAGTTGGTATGAGTAACTCCCAATTTGTCTGGAAACTGTTTCCTGTTATGTCCAGGCTTCCCAGAATCCCAAGGGGCACACAAGTGCCCACTTCCTCCAGAAGCTGCCAATCTTCCGACACCTTCCCCTATTCCTGAGGCCCCACCCCATGGGTATAAACGGGTGGGCCCCAGCCCCCATCTCTCTCTCTGTCCCCCTCTCTCTCTGTCCCTGTCTGTCTCTGTCTGCGTCTCTTCCCCCCCTTTCTGCCCCTGCCCCCTGCCATGCTGTCTGGTCCCACCACGTGTCTGCAAGCGGCTCACGCTGGCAGTCCCACATGGAAGTAAAGCATGTTCCTGGAGGGACCTAAGCCTCATGTGCCTTTTTATTGGATTTCATGCTTTTTATAACATTACCTTGTGGTCATCTACTACCTGTGGCTCTTACAATCTTTCTGCTCCATCTTCAACAATGTTCTCTGAGCCTTGGGTAGCAGAAATTTGATTTAGGAGTCCTATTCAGGGTTAAGGACTGTGTAGTCTCTTAGTCTCTGAACTTTGGCTGGTCCCTGTTGTGACACATAACATTCAGAAAGCCAAGATTAGACCAAAACTGCTAAGAACCTGCTCCTTCAGCTGTCTCTTAAAACTGTGCTCCTCAGGAATGTTCTACACATTCATTTACTGACATGTCATCACCAGTATAAAATGGGGGAACAGAAGTCAAGACTGACTTTTATGTCATTAGAAAATCTTCCCCTTTGATGCCAAGGCCTAGAATATCACAGGGACAACAACAAACATTATCTCAGTTTTCAATGAGAAGGACATGCTGCTTTTAGCAGTTTGATAAGTAAAGCATACATATGCATATTCATATTCTATCTTATACTCTCCTGGGTATAAGGCAAGGAGCAGTCCTGAGGGGCAAGAGAAGCACAGGGTTCAGTGAGCTTCTTTACTTTAAACAATACACTTTTTTTACAATATTAGGTAAAGTTGTTCTGGGCTAGATAGCTCAGAAACTGTGGAGCAGGAAAATTGCAAGGAACATTTATTATGGTCAACCAGATTGTCCTGCTCTAGAATAGGGAAAACAACTTGACCCTGGGGTTTCCCTTTTACAAGGACAGTGTTCAATCATTGTTTAGACAAGCCTTCTACAGAGAATAAGTATTTTATTAACATATCAAGTGGTTTACAAAGAGCAGATGTATAGGGTTAGCTAGCTAACCTCACCACACCTTAAGACCTCCAGCTTGAGAATAAGCCCTGATGAATTCTTGAATTCTGCATCCTAAGTGTTCCCCAAACCAGGTGGGTTTGGTGAGCCATACCTTTAATCCTGCCACACCTTCCATTCCAGCACAGCAGAGGTCTATGCCAAGGTCAGACATGGAATTATTTCTGAAGGAAATGAAGTTTATCTAGCCTACCTCATGGTTTGGCCCACCTTAAAAGCCTTCAGTTCAGATTATCTCCATATTGTAAAAGTCACTCCTACAAGTCTGAAGTTGAGGTAACTTTCTGTATCTGACCTGGGCATCTTAACTTTTATATGTTGATCCTATAATGGGGTTAATTCCAGAGGAAGGTGCTAGAAAAAGTTTTGTAATTTTTTGTGTAAGCATGTATAACTTATATTTGAGCTTCACAAGTGTCTCAAGGATGCAAAGCAAAAGCTTTGAGAATGGAACAGAGATATAAAGTTTCAATCAATTTACAAGCATCAGGCAATCTCACCCCAGCAAATCCCACTCACACAGTGTAGGAAATATTAGTGTGGGAACATCACCAATTAGTTTGGAGGGTTTGTTGATTGGTGTGTATTTTTTTCTTTCTTTTTTTTGCCTTTTTGGGACAGAGTCTCCATGTAGTTCCATGTAGTTACAACTCACAATAGATACCAGGCAGTACTCTATCTCAAAGAGATCTCCCTGTTTCTGTTGCTCAACTGCTGGGTGGGGTTAAAGGCATGCACCACCACATAAACAAAGCCAACTGATTAGCATTAAAAGAGTAAATTTAAGCTGGGCGTGGTGGCACATGCCTTTAATCCTAGAATTTAGGAGGCAGAGGCAGGTGGATCTTTGTGAGTTGAAGGCCAGCCTGGTCTACCAAGTGAGTTCCAGGACTACTGGGTCTACAGGGAGACCCTGTCTCGAAAAAGCCAAAAAAGAAACTTGCTAGATCAATAAAACAAAAGGAAATTAAAGGAGTAATTGGAAAGGAGGAGCTCAAACTATCCCTTTGCAGATGACACACCTAAACTCTCGGGCCAGGCAGATCTCTGTGAATTCAAGGCCAGCCTGGTTTACAGAGTGAGCTCTAGGCCAGGCCAGGTGGGAATAAAAGGGAGTCCCTACCTCAAAAAGACCAAAAAAGAAAAAGGAAAAAAAAAAAAAATCTCGGAACAAACCTCACCAAAGACGTTAAAGATCTCTACAACGAAATTTTTAAATCTTTGAAGAAGGAGATTGAGGAAGACACCAGAAGATGGAAGGACCTCCCATGTTCATGGATTAGAAGAAATAATATAGTAAAAATGACCATCATACCCAAAGTAATATATAGATTCAATGCAAAAGTCATATGGAAACACAAAAGACCACAGATAGCCAAAGCAACCCTGCGCAAAAAGTATAATGCAGGGAGAATTACTATACCAGATTTCAAACCATATTACAGAGGTGTAGTCATAAAAGCAGCACAATATTCACACAAAAATAGACCTGTAGATCAATGGAACAAAACTGAAGACCCAAACTTGAGTATGTGCAATTTCAGCCACCTGCTATTTGACAAAGGGGCCAAGGACACTTAATGAAGGAAAGGCAGCATCTTCAGCAAGTGGTGCTGGCAAAACTGGATCACCACTTGTAGAAGAATGAAACTAAATCCCTACCTTTCATCTTGTACAAAAGATCAAAGATCTCAATGTGAAACTTGAAACTCTGAAAGTGTTAGAAGAAAACATTGGCTATAACCAAAAGACATAGGTGTAGGAAAGACTTTAATATACAGCAGTTTGTGGCAGAAATTAAGGTCAACAATCTAGTAAGTGGGATCTCATAAATACAAATAATCAAAGAAGTGAAGAGAAACCCAATAGACTGGAAGGAAGTCTCACCAGTGACAACTGACAGAGTGTAACATTCCAGAGTAATAAAGCACTCAAAACAAAAAGGACCAAGAAAACAATTAGCCAATTAAAAAATGTGCTAAAATTACTGACGAACTTCTACAAGACAAGTAAAGATGTTGCTAGTAATATCTTAACAAAGGTGTTTGACATGTTAGTAATTACGGAAATGCAACTTAACCCACTTTAAGATTCATCTTACCAGTCAAGATCTGGTTATGATCAAGAAACAAATGATACCAAATGCTGGAAGGTGGTGTGAGGAAGGGGAACATCATTCCTTCACTGACTGGTGGATTTGTCTAACTTGTGCACACCCTCTATGAAAAGCAGTTTGTGGATGAAGGTTTTTTTTTTTTTGTTTCTGGTTTCTGTTTGTTTTAAGACAGGGTTCCTATAGGCCCAGCTGGCTGGAATCACTCTGTAGACCAGGCTGGGCTTGCACTCAGAATCCCATGCCTCTGCCCTCTAGTGCTAGGATTAAGAATGCAACCACCATGCTCGACTTAAAGACAGGCTCTTAGGGCTTGCTGGTGCGCAATCGACATCTGTCGTCCTGACAAGCATCAGCTGCTACTAAACCACTGAGCCATTCGTCTCCAAGCCCATGGAGAACCTTAAAGACTAAAACAGGGAGATCCATGTTCAAAGATCCCCCCCCAAAAAAAAGACTAAAAGTGAACCTACATTTGACCTACATATACATTCCTGGTTGATCCAAAGATTCATCCTAGCAAGATCTGTGCACACATGTTTATTGCTGCTCTTTCAACAATACCAAAAGGCGATAGAACCAAGTGTTCCTCAACTGGTGAGTGATAATGAAAAAACAGTGTTAGTTTACACAATGAAGTTCTAGGAGCAGCTAGAAGAAAGATGACATCATGAAATTTGCAGTATGAATTGGACTGGAATGAAAGTTTATGCTAAGTGAAAGTTAACACAGTCTCAGAAAAACAAGCAAAGTATGTATACCCCTCTTGGTGTTTCAAACACAAAATGCTTATGTTAGCAAAGTGTGTAATCTATAAGATAATACCATACTGGACTTTGATTCTCATATAGGTTGACTTGAAATATATTCTGTTTTCCTCCTTTCTAATGATTCAGAGAGAAATAAATTCTTTGTCTATATACATTTAAAATCTACATCAAAATTTCTAGTAAATTTAGGGATGTACAAGTTGAAGTTCTTTTTACCTGCATCCGCAGTAATGAGTTAACTTGTGAATCCCAAACTTGTTTTGGGAAACCTTATTTTGTCAACTGATTTGATATATGTGTGAGAGCTATAATAAAAAAAAAGTTTATACTAGCTCGGGCGTTGGTAGGTGCACGCCTTTTAATCTTCAGCACTTAGAGGCAGAGGCAGGTGAATCTTGTGAGTTCAAGGCCAGCCTGTCTACGCAGTGAGTTCCAGGACATGCAGGGAGACCCTGTCTCAAAAAGAAAACAAAAAAAAGTTATATAATTTTTTCAATTCTGTGATCATTACCCTCTCTTGAAAAAATACACAGATTCAGGCGTTCTTGTATTTAGCTATTGAAAGAGCTGCCACGATCTTCCCCTTAGTCCTCCAAATCCTTTTACAATCAGCTTAGGATACCCTGCATCTTTTATGTCATTGGTGAAGCGCCAGTACTGAGAATCCTGGTTGTTTAAAAGAGAAAATAGGTAAATGTATTAATGTCAGGAACTCATTCTTACATTTAAGTATAGGGAGATGTAACTTGGTTGAATTTGAATAAACAAATACTTCATATGTATCAGATTGTATATTTGATGATGGAACAGTTATAAAATATTTTTTTGGGGCTGGAGAGATGGCCTATGCGTTAAGAGCGCACCGCTCTTGCAGAGGACCTGGGTTCGATCCCCAGCACCCAACATGCGGCCGAGACGTTGAAACTCATTCCAGAGATCCAGTTCCAGGGGAATCCAGACACACCCCTCTTTGTCTCCGCGCATTGCACGACACGGGTGCACAAGACTTGCATGCAGACAGTATTCATACACAATACGAATAAATGAAATTAAAAAAATTTTTAAATTTTTTTTTTTTGCCGTAATTGAGGTATATGTATATTGTTAACAAGCTCGTATTATTGTCAGAATGTTGAAAATCAAACTTCCTGATGCAGTGTTTGACGTTTCAAAGACAAGGTCTTTTCCGTATAATGTTGCTCTAGTAAAACTATATCAAATAGGGAGGGAATACCCAGACCTCCGTAATTCTCGAGTGGAGATGTGGTCTGAATGGATTTAGCATCCAGAAAATGACTAAAGTTAAAGAGACATGTCAGCCTACAGTCACTACTAAAACCTGTCCCTGAAGAAAACATGTTTAAGTGCATAAGATTGATAAAGAAAGACGCCTAATTTCAAATGTCTTTTGTTATTTGCTGATTCAGTAAACACTTCATTTATCTTTTCTATTTCATTTCTAGAGGATTTGTCAGCTTTCGACTTAGTCACATCTGAGGGGTCTTGTGATACTATTGTAGAATTATGTAATTTATGCATTTTAAATTTACAGATTTTTAGGAGTTATTGAATTGATATCTAAGCTCTTGAGCGTTTGTGGATTTTATGTTTCCATGCATTCTACTGTCTAATTAGGCAGGGCGTCCATTAGAAACTAGCACAAAATACTTGCAGAATCAGCAGGGTGTTATATTTTTTTTTTTTTTTTTTGTTATGTGTAATGTAGCTGTATGTATGGTTTGATCCCATGTCGGCAATTTTGCGGAGGTCGAAGAGAGGGCATGGAATTTCCCCGAATGGAGTTAAAAGATGTCTCACCTCTGCCAGCTGTGGGTGGGAGCTGAAACCGCGTCCTCTGCAAGAAGCAGTCGGTGCTCTCATCGTAGGCATCCTCTCCAGCGCCATACGAGGTTGTTGTTTTCAAAAAATAGCAGGAAAATGCAAATCCTGATGTCATGTTCCTTTAATCTGAAGTTAAACCTACTTTGAAATGCCTATCTCCTTTGCCTCCAAGTAGACCTCTCAGTAATAAAGTTCAATTTTCTTTTTTACAAAAACGCATATTTTATTTATGTTTATGTGTATTAGTATATTGCCTACTTGGCGTAAGTCACACGTGTATCAATATGCCTGAGGAAGGTCAAAAAGAGGCGGATCCTGGAACTCAAGATTATGGCCAGTTTGTCCGACCTTCCATGTGGTGCTGGAGTCAACCTTTCTTCAAGACAGCCAGTGCTCTTACACTGATAAATTATTTGGCACAATATTTCTTTTTCTTTTATATATTGTGTTGTGAAGTGTCATGTTGATTGGTAGAGTGCCGTGATGACATGCTTGTATCAAGAAGAGGTGTCAGTCCGGTGGAACGGAGTTAAGACTAGACTCTTAGCTGTCTGGAGGGCTGGAATGAACCCAGATGTCCTCTTTTAAGAGCAGGTCGGTGTTCTAATACCACTGAGCCATCTCCAGCCCGTTTTTTATTTTTTTTTTTTTTAAATTTTTTGAGTTTATAAATATAATTAATAATTGTTTTGGTCTTTTTGAGACAGGGATCTAGAGTCATGCTTCTGCTAGCAATGGCATGCATGATCAAAGTAACCAGAGCTGGCCTCTGATACAGAGTATTAGCCTGGCTTTGCTCCCCACTGCTGAGATTACAGGCGATGCAGCACACACCTGGCTAATCCAGTATTCTTTGGGTGTAGAGTCATCAGTCAGGTAGCTAACACTCTCCTGACTGTGGTCACATGAATGCTAACACAACTAACACAAAACGGGAAGAAGGAAATGCGTAACGGAGCTCACCTCGAAATGCAACCAATGTCCCATTGGCAAGGCAGTCAGTCCATCTACTGGCTTCCCGTTGCATAAATTGGTCTTGTCTAACATATTAACAAAAAATTATGAAGAAGAGGAATCCCACCATGTGCATGTGGAAACATTTTGTTCAACCTCGGGAATTGTTGCTCTAACCCCTTTAAAGGTCTTGAAGTCTATATTAGTGAAAAAAAATGATTGTTTTTTTTATTTGTTTTTTATGTGTATGATACTGTCTGCATTAGGTCTGTGCACCCATGTCTGCATGCCAGGGGTCAAGAAGAGGGCGTCGGATTCCCTGAAACTGGAGTCTAAAGACGCTGTATCTTCAGCCCGGCACGAACTGGGATGCTGCGGGATCAACCCCAGCCCTGCAATGAGCATCGCGCTCTAACCACTGAGGCCATCTCTCCAGCCCGAAGTGATAACTGCTTTTATAATTCCTCTTAATCAGTGTGATGATATTCAAAGCTATCAATAAACAGTATGAGTTATGAGACAGTTATAAAAGGTCAGGTCAAGCTACAATACATGAGCAGTTCATAAGGGCCACGTGTCGAGCTCACATACATGAGCAGCGTTGAGCTCATCATACAGTTGAGCACTAGAGACAGGTCGAGCTCACATACATGAGCAGGTGAGCTCCATATCATAGCGGTCAGAGCTCACAACATGAGCAGGTTGCTCACATACATGAGCATTATTAGATGGTTGCAGTCCGTTTTCGTCGTTCTTTTTCGCAGTTTAGATTTATGGAAAAAGTACACATTTTTTCTTGGCATTATACTTTCTTAAGGATAGACTCCTCAGTTATTTTGACATTCCATATACCATCTCTGCTCCTGACAGACGGGCATACTAAATTCCTGATGCTATACTACTAGCAGTTTTCTAGAGACTCAGTATGCTCATACNAAAAAAAAAAAAAAAGAAAAACAGCATTAAAGGCAACAAAACCCAAATTGGAAAGGAAAACCCATAAAAACATCTAGCATTCAACAAAAGAGGACTGTATAATCTTGAGTTTGCCAATGATAGCTCAGAAACTGTGGAGCTAAAGTTAGTCATTTAGGCTTTTCAACAAAACTTCTTGTTAAGTAATAATCTATAAAGGACCAGAGGGCCAGTGCTCTCAATGATAGAATGCTTGCCTAGCATGCATGAGTTCCTCAGTTTGATCCTCAGCTGTGGAAAAAGGACAGATGGGGAGGTGAGATTAAAGAGATTTAAATAATGTCTATGTGTAAATGAAAAGCAAAGAGAAAGACTAGGAGGAAAAAATTGCATTACATCCGTCTAATTCTTGTAAAATAATACGTAATTTCCAAGCCTTAAGGAAAATGAAATGAGTTAAAGCCTAGCTCGTGCTTCTCAGAAAAAAGAAATCTAAATGCCCAAGAGAAAGTACTTGCCATCACTAATCACTAGAGAAGTGAAACTTTAAATCCCGTACAACCTCCACTCACCACTCATTAAAGTAACAAAAATTAAAAAGAAGGATCTGACCAAATTTGGCAGGTCTCAAGAAGAACAAGAACACTCTAACATTATGGGCTGTGTCCACAGAGTATGCAACTTTACAAAAACATTCTGGCAGCTTCTTACACAATCATACATAATCTCATACCATGTATTCAACAATCCTATTCCAAGTATTGACTCAGGAGAAAGAAAAATGGATGTTCACATAAAGCCTTGTTCCTACAAGTCTAACTTAAAAATTATCTAACACCGGAAACAATCTAAAATCCAATGACAGGAGATGTATAAACAATTGGATTCCTTGTCACTCAGCCACAGGGATGAAGGATAATCACATGCCCTGGCCTGATGAGTCTCTGGAACACTGTACGTGAGGGAAAGAGGCTAATAAAACACCACATCTTGTAAAATGTGTTTACAGGATACTCTCAAGCAAGCCCAACTGATCTGTGCTAAAGTAATTAATATCTGCTTTCCAATTAGGAAAAGAACAGCCCTCTTAAAGATTTTGCTTACTTTCATTTTATGTGTATGAGTGCTTTGTCTGCATGTATGTAAGTGCATGACTGGTATGCATCGAGGCCAGAAGAAAGCATTGGTCCCTTGAATATGGAGTTAGAGGCAGTTATGAGTTTCCATGTGGGTGCTGGGAATCAAACTCAGGTCCCCTGCAAGAGCAGCAAGTGCTGCCTACCACTGAACTCTCTCTCTGGCCCCAGAACATAATTTCTGAGTGTATGTAATACTCTCTCTTATAATATGGATAGTTTTAATACATTCATGTTCATTTGAGAGACTACCTTCAACCATCTGTAAACATTTTTTTGAAAATATTATCCTTGAGAATTTGACACTTTTTTTTCCTAATAAAAGATTGTAAGTGAGGTAAACATCAAACCCTACAAAAAAGTCACATATCGAACTTAATTTTTAAAAGATTTAATTTTAGTTTTCTCTCTCTCTCTCTCTCTCTCTCTCTCTCTCTCTCTCTCTCTCTCTCTCTCTCTCTCTCTCTGTGTTTTCAGGTTCCCAGAGGCCAAAGGAAGCCATGTGATCCCCTAAAGCTAGAGTTACAGGTGGTTGAGAGCTGTCTCATGTGGATGTTGAGAACTGAACTTGGGTCCTCTGCAAGACCAGTGCTTGCCTTAACTACTGATGCATTTTTTCCAAACTCAACACATGCACAACTCTAATTTACAGTCAGAAGAGTTGCCTGAGATGATCCTTGGGACAATCACTGGTGAACCATCCATGGATATGGAAACCCATAGGTGTTCACAACCTTTAAGTAGAATGATATGATACTTGCATAAATATTATACAGTTCCTCTCATAGGCTTTAAATTACCTATAGGTTACTTATTATACCCAGTACAGTGCAAATGATATGTATGAAGTGCTTTTACCATGGTGTTGCAGGAGTGAGGACAAGAACAGAAAAATTTGTTCATGTTTGGTGCAGATAGATACAAACTTTTGGACTTTTGGATCCACCACTGGTAGAAGCCATGAATATAAGATTCACATCTATGGAAGGCTGAACTATGGTTTGGATCTGCAATGCTCAGGAACATCCACAAAGTGTGTTTCCAGTAGGGAATTGTTGGGGGTTGGTGGAAACTATAAGTAGAGGCTATCTGCAAATTTTCAAGTCTCTGGGGTCATGACATTAAAGGGCTCCAAGGAAAAACCTGCTGCTTGCTTGTGTGCCTTTGCTTCTTAGAAGCTGCTGAGTTTGTTTTGCCCTCTGCTGCTGTCATTGCCCTATGCCAAAATTAGAACCCAGCTTTGTAGACCTTCAAACATGCAGGGAAGCATCCTCTAGGTTTTCAGCATCATCTTGGGACTGCTGAGGCACCCAGCCTGGTTGAGTGAGAACCTCCCAGGTTCTCAGCCCCTCCAGTGGGAAAACATCCATTATAGATCTGTCCAGCCCATATCGTGTAGGCCAATCTCATGTCTTTATTGTATATATTGTTTTTATCATTCGGTTCTTCCAGAGAACCCTGATCAATGCAGGCTTCTCCTGTACACATTCTCATCAAATTGGACTGCCTGATCCAAGGCAAAGGAAACTACCAGTTAACTACTAAACACTCCCAAAGTTTGAGTTAAAATGAAACTTTTCCCTTCATAAACTGATTATTCTAGCTATTGCTTTTGTTTTTGCTTGCTCTTTAATTAATTAATTAATTTTTACCTTATGTGTATGAGTGTTTTACCTGAACGTAAGTATACCCATATCGTTCAATGGCCATGGAGGCCAGAAGAGGGAATCAGATCCCCTGGAACTGGAGTTAGAGAAAGTTTTGAGCTGCCATGTGGGTGTTGGGAACTAAACCCAGGTCCTCTGGAAGTGCAGCCAATTCTCTTAACCACTGTGTCATCTCTCCAACCTCCTACCTATTGTCGTAGCTAGTAAAATTCATAAATATTTACATTTGAAAACACAGAAACTTAGAGATTTAAAAACTCCTGAAGTCATTTAAAATGGGCAAATTGTATGAAATAACACTCATTGAAGGCAAAATTCAAAAGGACAATGAATAGTAAGGAACTGAGACTCACTATGAGTCAAGAAACTATAAAATATCACAAACGGATATAGTTCTAGTCCCAAAGAACACATAGATTTGATACCACTACAAAAGTGGTAGGCACATATATTGTTCTCTCTCCTCAATGTGGCTGACACAAAGTTGGTTCTCCACTTGGAGAACTTGGTTGAAAATGTGCTATTGCAGACGTTCATGTACAACATTGCTTGTCCATCCAAGGCATTGGTCCTACAAAAATAGGCTTTACATCCATAGCAGCTGTCTATTAGAATCTCCTCAGATGTCCCTTAATTAAGAAAAGAGCACCTCTCATTAAAAGTTAAAATAAGTGGGTGTTAAATATGTCAGACTGAGGATCCTGGACTCCCCTGCTATCAAGGTTTCTTGGGAGAACGCTTGAATATCTTCATACACAATTTGTAATCTGGAATCATTGGATTTAAACCTCAAGCACTATCTAAACAGATGATAACCTTGTGTATAATATCAAAGTATTGGCTACTTACATAATCATTTGTAAGATAATAAGTAGTTACATTTTATGTCATACATACATTATGTGGTCAAAAGCAGCGAATTGTAGCACCATATTTCACCATGACTCAGTGAAACATATAATTCTCTGTGAAAACATCAAATCAAAAGTTTACAGACAATTTGATCCTGCCTATATAAAGTAAATTTATTGAGGGTCCTATAGATTATTTACAGAGGTATATGTGTAATAAAAGTATAAAAGTTCATAGGAGGATAATAAATGCAACCAAGTGCTATTAATACTGTATGTAGTTACATCTGGAAGAACTAAAGGAGAGTTTAAAGATTATTTATGGTCAATTAGTCTGTCAGCAATATATCCGAAGCAAACCAAGAAGATATTAAAATTTAGTGTTAGGTGCAAAACTGCACATTATCACCTTCTCTATGGATTTCAGGATATTTTAAGTACATGGTGTATCTGTAAAACATTTATTATTTTGTATTTTTAATATATATTTTATTGTTATTAAACTTTTTAATACATCATACATTATTTCTCAATCCAATTTAGAGTCATTTCCCTTTCCATGTCCCCCCCATCCCACCTGAGTTCATGCACTCTGCCATACGTGCCTTACATCTTTTTCTGAGTCTCTGGAAAGCATTTATAATAAATATTTAAGGAAATATACTCCATCAATAGAGTGGTAGAAGTCAGACACACACCCCGCTGTAAACTCAATGTCTCAATGGCCTACTATCATCTTCATTTTTATTTATTTTATTTTTTTTTGTTCTTATTGAGACAGGGTTATCCTGAAGTTGCAGCTGTCCTGGCACCTCTATGTAGACCAGGCTGGCCTTGGACACACAGAAATTCCCCTGCCTCTGCCACCTTTGTGCTGGTGTTAAAGGTGTGTGCCACCACGCCCAGCCTACAGTAATAGTGTGGTAGAAGTCAGACACACACCACACCATAACCTGAACACCCTTCTATTGTCATCCTCATTTTAAAATATAGCTTTCTTCTCCTTTCAGTCGTAATACTACTAGAGCTATAGTTTGACCTAGAATACTTCTTGAAGCCCCATGTTTTAAAGCCTTGGTCTCAATCACAGTGTAAATGGGAGGTTGTAGTGTATTTGGGAAGTGGTGTCCAAAGGGGATTTCTTTATGGCATTGGGCCAAGTTCTTATAGGAGTAGTTAGAACACTGGACATTTCCTCACTCCCTTTTGCTTCCTATTTATGAGGTAAGTAAGCAATCTATTCTACATGCACTCTTAAATACTGTCATCTGGAATTTTTACCAGGGGCCCAAAATGAATAGTTATATCCCATCATGAACTGCAGCCTTTAAAACTACCATGAACATAAGTGAATCCACCATTAATTAATTAAGACAGGTTTTTGCAATGTTGTTTCTATGTCTGGGCTCAAACCATGCTCCTGGCCTCAGCCTCGCCAGTCCTGGTTCTGTAGCCATGGTACATGCTCCCAGAGTGAGAGTTTGCTTTAACTCTCAACTTGACCCAACCTAGATTCACCCACAAAGGCAGTCTCAGTGAGGGATTATCTACACTGGGTTGGCCTGTGGGTATGTTGGGGGGGTCTTTAATAAGTTAATTAATAGGGAAAAGCTCATCCCATTCTTGAGGTGGGGAGTCTTGACCTGTGTTTAGAGTGGAGAAACTGAGTTGAGCAACAGCAAGCAGGTGAGCATACGTGGTTTTAGTTCTTTCTGCTTTTGACTACTGATGTGATATGACCAGTTGTTTCAAGTTTTTGCCTTGACTGTGTAGTTAATAGTAACATCAACATACCTGTGCATACAAGCGTCTCCAACTGAACTATGGGAACCTTGGGTTGTTCAAAATTTGGATATAGATACTTGCAAAATGCACCAATTACCTAATTGTATGACATACCGAGTAACATCACTGTTATCTGCAAACAACTGTGTCATTATATTGTAGAATCCCTTAAAAATAAAAAAAAGAAATTGTGAATTTAAAAAACTCCTTTCTCTCCTAAGTTAGATTTTGTATAATAACCAGGCTCAGCTAAATTCTTTACCTTCATATGTTTATCCTGTCAGATATTTTGGAATAGTGATGGAAATATGTGTAACACAATGATGCATGCACCACCAAGTTTTCCAACAATGTCTTCCTTCTATTTTATTTCTCACGGTTCTTTTCTTAGTTTATCTTATCTACTAACCATACACTAAGCTTAATGAAACAAAGAATTGACCTATGGCTTTTAATGGAATTCTGTTTCCCATATGGTGTAATCATCTTTAGAGCAAAGTGTCAATGGGAGGTTCTGATTTCATTGCAAAACACCATTTTCACAAAGCTCAGTGTTGGAATATGAGTTCACATTGCTTCCAGACCCTCATGCCACGGCATGATGAGGTGCGAATAAGGAAAACCTTCATATATTTTACCCCATGCACATGGTGTGTTTGCATTGCAGCTCACAGAGGTGATTCTCAGCTTACTCATAAGTTTATAAAGCAGCAGCCAGCCCTCAGCATAAAATGGAACATTCCTTCTTGAACTCAACAGGCTGTTTAAATACTTTATCAAAAACCTTGGCTTGTTTATTTTCTCATCTGGAAATATGGTTCTCTAGCTAGCAGGTTTCTTCTGACATCAAGACCCAGAAGTCTAAAGAAATGGAGCAAAGGTTGTGGGATAGGAAATGCCTTTCAAAGCAGTTGGTGCTTTCCAAACTGAAATGCACTACTCCTGTTAGATATGAATGTCATGCTAGAATGACAGTTGACATGGGGTGAGGCCTACATACATCAATTTTGTTTCCATCAATGTCACATCCACTAACACTTAACACAGTACGGTGGTAATGGTTTCAAGGAATCTTTTTGTTTATTTTATTTGTGTTTGTGTGTGTGTGTGTGTGTGTGTGTGTGTGCTCTATAGGAACATGAATGCAGTTCCTATAGAGGCCAGAAGAAGGTGTCAAATCCCCTGGAACTGAAGGTACAGGCAGCAGTACGTTGCCTCATGTGAGTGCTGGGGACTGAACTTAGGTCCTCTACAAGAGCAGTATGTGCTCTTATGTAGGGAGCCATCTGTCCAGTTCCTGCAACAAATTTTAGAAGTTTTGGGAACTGTTCAATTTTGCTTATAGTTTCTGAATTAATACATTTCAATGAAGATCTCTTTTAGTGGTACATGTTCCTTTACATAATCTTTAAACATGTTATATACAAAGGAAACTTGTTAAGATAATATAGATAATATGATGCATTCCCATAGAGCCTTCACTTATATACTTCCAATAGTAATATCTTCTTTTTTTTTTTTTGAGACAGGGTTTCCCTGTAGCCCCAGCTGTCCTGGAACTCTCTATGTTGACCAGGCTGGCCTTGGACTCACCTGCCTCTGCCCACCTGCTTCTGCCTCCCAAGTGCTAGGACTAAAGGTGTGTGCCACAATGCTCAGCTTTTTTTTTTTTTTTTTTTGAGACAGGTTCCCTGTAGCCCCATAGCTGTCCTGGAACTCTCTATTGTTGACCGGCTGGCTTGGACTCACCCTGCCTCTGCCCACCTTGCTTCTGCTCCCAAGTGCTAGGACTAAAGGTGTGCTGCCAATGCAATTGCTCAAGCTGTTTTTTTTTTTTTTATTGGAGACAGGGTCTTGATCCAGTGATCTTAACTAAGACCTTCCAGGCCTCTACTGGGATTTCTTTCAGGTTTTAAAAAGTCGAAGTGAAGTTATATGAGTCCCAGAAAAAAAGACAAATGGTATCCCTCATTTAGTGGATACTAGCACCAATAATACTAGTAATAAGGCAAACTGAAAGCAACGTGCGTGGAATGTGTGTGTGTATCTTTTTCTTTTACCTGAAACCAACTGTACCATATAATTAGAACACCTTAATGGGTCTTAGAATTAACTACTACTTATTTTCAGACTTTTTGTAATTGTTGTAACATGGGTGAGGGGCTATGCATACTTTAGAGTAATTAATATAAAATTAAAGGGAAAATGTGAATGAAAAAATGAAAGACATGTATGGCAAATACATAGCTCTGAATGGGGAGGGGGCAAGGAAGGGATTAGGTATAAATTTGAATAAGAAATGTTGTAGAAATACACAAAACTTCAACACAATAAATGAATAACAAATGTTATTGGCGTATATGATTTACTTTTAGAAGTTGTGGTCTATAACAAAGACATTTTTCTTTCAGAGTAATCATATACTCTGTTCACAGTCACTCCCTAATTCACCCCTTTCCATGTCCAACACTTTTGGCTCTAGTATATAATATATATAATTTATATATATATATATTTATATACTTCACATGATATATATATGTGTAATATAATTATTATATATAAACACACTAATAATGTTACTTATGTGTGCTTTTCTGTTGCTGTGATAAAACATGGCCAATACAACTTATACAAGCCAGTTTATTTTGGCTTATGATTCCAGAACGAGATTTCATATGGCAGGGGA
Organism: Rhizomys pruinosus; assembly: GCA_009823505.1. NCBI lineage: Eukaryota > Metazoa > Chordata > Mammalia > Rodentia > Spalacidae > Rhizomys > Rhizomys pruinosus. The sequence goes on along the minus strand of VZQC01015041.1, from coordinate 78,553 downwards.
GGCATGCCAGGAACCAGCTGGAGCAGAAAATGGAAAGATCATAGCCTTAAATGATAAACAGGACAATAGCAGGAGCCATTCAACTATTGGAAGTGAGGCAAGAGCTATGAACTGCATTTGACGCCAGCCCCCAGTGACATGCTCTTCCAATAAAGCCAAACGTCTTCGCTTATAAATACCCATGATTCTGCCGAGCAGAACATTACCACCAACTTGGAACGCAATTACTTTAAACACTTGAAGCTTATGGGGCACATTTTCTCATTCATTCCTCCTGTATAATATATATATATATATATATATATATATTAATTATAGAAAATCTAAGATCCACATATGAGAAAAAACTATGGTATTTATTTGAGTCTGGCTTATTTAACTTAATAACTCCAACTCTATCCACTTCTCTATAAATGAAATAACCCCTGCCCTACCCCTCACTACCCTCCATTTTCTCTGTTCTATTACAGAACTCCATGCAGGATCCTATAGCACATTAGCCCACTCTGATGTGTGGTGTTTTCCCTTCCTTGTTTCTCAAGACCTTGACAAATGCAGTATATATCGCGTAGGCGGGATGTTCCTCCACATGCATTTGTCTGGTGCTTTTTTGAAGTGTGACTTATACTGGGCTTATGGGATATGGGAATGGATGCCATACCAAGGACGGACTCTTCTAAGTTCACTGTCAGTAAGCACACAATAAGGATACCATCTTAATAGACTTGAAGCAATATTTTGCTAAAACTGTCTTATTCCATGCGTGTCAGTAAACAGCTAGAAATTATGCTCTCATAAAGAATGCCTTGTCACTTGTAATGTTCTGGTAGAATGCAAATCATAGCATGACATACTTTTCCAATAGACAATTGAACAGACATGAAGCAGGAGAATTGCGCTATTGGTTACATGAGTAAAGAAATGCTTTGTATAAAATTGGGAGTCAGGGGCTGGAGGAGACAGACTTTCCTTTGAAAAGTGGTCCTGATTCCCTAGCTAGCTTCATGATTATCTTCCTAAAATCTGTTCTAAACATCTGTACTTTTCCACAAAGCATGTCCCTGCACGCAAACAAGTAAATTTTCCTAGGCATTTGATGCTGCTCTGTAGGCAGCCCAGGAGACACCTCAGCTTGAGACCTGTTCCTGCAAAAAGAAAATAAGTCTTTCCACTTTGAGAAGGAATTAGTTCCTGTGAAACTTTAATTTCATGAAAAGTACACATAGAAGGCTCATACTTCCTTCCTGAAGAAGTTATCCCACACATAATATAAGATTGTTGGGGTTTTGGTTTTATTGTTACTGGTGTGCATGTGTGTGTGTGTGTGTGTGTGTGTGTGTGTGTGTGTGTGTGTGTGTGTTTCTTGTGTAAGTCCATATACAAAAGCAAGAAGAGGACATTGGATGTGCTGTTCTATTACTCTCTACCTTATTCCTTTTGTGACAGGGTCTTTCCCTGATCCTGGAGCTACATGGACAGCCAGCAAGCCCAATAATCCTCGTGTCTCTGTCCCTACAGCGCTGGGGTCACAGGCATGTTCATGTACACACTTATTCCTGGCTTTGTATGTGAGTGCTTGTGATTCCAACTCAGATCTTCATGCTTGGGAAACAAGAGCTCTTACCCACTGAGCCATCTCCTCCAACCCTAGACAGTGCTTATATGTGTGTTCATGTTGGCTTCTGAATTTTGGGATTCGTACAAAGCAGAAAAACACCTGATCAGTGCCTTCCTTCCTTAGATCTTTTCCCACATTATTCTTGTATCCCTCACTACATTAACTTTACATCATTGGAAGTCAGTCAGGTTTATCATAGCCCCAAGGAGACAATTAGTAGTGTCTGATACCACTGGGGGAGGAGGGATATGCAGCAGACAGTGGCCAGTGATGTTACCCAATATCACTTGTGCACAAGACAGCTCCTGCTACAGAATACCAGCCAGCCTCAAAAAGTACACATTGTGTATGCTGCAAAATCTCATTCTGTAGTTCTTTGCTTGGCCTGGAGCTCGAGGCCATGAGATGTTCAGGAAGTTCCATTTGAACTATCTTCTTTTGCCTCCAGGAAATCACACTCAATTGTTCTCTCCCCATCTCTACTGGGTTTCTCATTCAGCTACCATGCTTACCATTCCAGATAGGCTTTCTTTTTTAATTTTTATTTATTCTTATATTTGTGTGATTGTACTGTCTGCATGTAGGTTTGTGCACCCGTGTCATGCAATGCCGTGGAGGTCAGAAGAGGGCGTCGGATTCCCCTGGAACTGGAGTTAAAGATGGTTCTCAGCTGCCATGTGGGTGCTGGGGATCGAACCCGGGTCCTCTGCAAGAGCAGTCGGCGCTCTTAACCACTAGGCCATCTCTCCACCCCCACCATAGGCTTTCTAACTCTTCTCTCTTCACACATTGTTCATGAGTTAAAAACATTTTAATTAAAACAGAGAGCACACAAACAGTCAAAGCATAGAGAATAAGAGTCTGCAGATTGTGAGTCCTACAACAGGACAACTGTATTAAACTCCACCTACCCAGGACTCAAAGACCATTGTGTAATAAGTGGGGTGAAGATTGTAAGAGCCAGGGCAGGAAGTGCATGACCTTATAGAAATAAGAGTCCTACAGGCTCCCTTGCTTGTGTGAACCTACAGGAATGGTATCAGCATGTGTTAGACCTATTCAAAATCAAGCAGATAAAAACTCATCACAGAACTGTAGAAATGGACAGCAAGCCCCAATCTTAGCTGAAGAACTAAGTATTGGCAACTGAATACTGCTGAGTGAAGAAGAGGTTATCTTCTTAAAAGGAGGAACTCGACTTCTTGCCCGCTTGCCTTGGTAAGTTATCATCGTGGTGCTGTAGCATTCAGTTTTAGAACCAACTTGTTCTGGTTCCAACATAGCCTGAAGACCAGTAGCTTTCCCGGAATTCTCCAGACTTTCAGGAGCAGATTTGAACTGCTGAGATATCCAGCCTTGTGAAGTGAGCAAACTACTGCCTTTTCGGTGAGAAACAGCCATTTTGGGCTATTTGGATCATACTTTTGGTTTCAAGTCTGAAACATAGCTATGGATTATTTGGGAAATATCGTGTCCATCAGTTGTGGAGATAGCTCGGGTATCTATCATGGAAGAGTGTCAACAGTGGATCAGGTCAGCCAGACCATTTCTCTCACGCAGCCTTTCCACAATGAAGTGAAGTGTCTTGTGCCTGAAGTAACTTTCAGGGTAGGTGATATTACAGAATTAAAAATTCTGGAGATACCAAGTCCTAGAGACAACCAGCATTTTGGAGACCTTCATCAGACAGAAGCAGGACATTCTGGTGCTGCATATCAAGTGGGTATCAATCAAAATGGCACAGGGCATGTGGCCAAGATGCCAGCTTCCAGCAGTGCCCCTCAGAAAATTACTAGGAGAAGATATGTGAAGATTCAAGATGTTGCAAATTCTGAGCAGCAACAGTGTTCAAAGAGCAGCTCTGGACAAGCATATGGAATCCCTGAGTCAGTCCAAAAGCTTCAGTCCTCGGGACATTTTCTGGTCATCTAGTACCAGGCAGACAAATAAGGCAACCTCAAAGAAACATGGTTTAAAGAATGGCCAAATGAAGAATAAAGATGATGGGTACTTTGGAGATAACATTGAGAATGGTCCAGACACAGATTTTGACTTTGAGAGGAGCCTGGCCCTTTTTGACAAGGTGGCTGTGTTTGAGGGGATTGACATGTATGAGAGGAGAAGTGGCACCTCTTCCCTGGGCATCCAGAAGAAAAGACCTGCTAGGTATCACCATGACCAGAACATCCTGGAGTCGGAGCCCATTGTCTATCCACAGATCACAGTACCCCACAAGGTGAGCAAGAAGTTCTGTACAGATTATGGCTTCATGGTGCCAAGCGTTTCATATGAGCTTCATCAAAAGCTGTTATGTGTGGCTGAGAAGCATAGACTAACCTTAAAGTGGAGATTTGAGATGACTGGTGTCTGTGCCAGTCAGATGGCACTGATTCTCCTTGGAGAACCCAACAGGTTGAATCCCAAGAATGTCCACCAGAGGCCTACAGTAGCCCTGCTGTGTGGGCCTCACCTGAAGGGGGCTCAGGGCATCAGTTGTGCGAGGCATTTAGCCAGCCATGATATGCAAGTCATCCTCTTCCTACACAAGTTTGTCAAGATGGAGGAGTTCATCAACAATGATCTCTCTGTGTTTGGAAAAACTCGAGGTCAACAAATATCTAGTCACAGAGATCTCCACACTAGCCCTGTGGACCTGATTATCAACTTCCTGGATTGCCCTGAGAAAGCCTTCCTGTGAGATCAACGCTGGTACAAGGCAGCTGTAGACTGGGCCAACCAGAATAGGGCAGCAGTGCTCAGCATAGACCCTCCTGTATATGAAGTTGAATAGGGCATTGATGCCAAATGGTCCCTGGCACTGGTCCTACCTCTAACTCTGGGGGAGCATGAAGGTCATGTCTATTTGAGTGACATTGGCATTCCCCAGCAGGTCTTCCAGGAGGTGGGCATAAACACCACTGGCCCTTTGGGAACAAGTTGGTTATTCCCCTGAAATCTGCCTAGAGACCCTAGGGAGCTGGACCCTGTATTCCCTATAATCCTGCAAAACCTCACAACTGACTCTTTAAGGATGTGCTTTATGGACCTTTTAGCATCTCTGTTTATAACCAAAAACATACATCTTTTTACTATGGTACAAGGTCAACTGTAATCAACTGAATGGTAGGAAAGGTGACATAATCCTGTTTGAATTGAAAAATCTTAGTCTTTTCCTCATATATTCTCTCAGAATTTGCTTATTAATAGTAACAGATATGGTTCATCCACATTTTAAATGTTTAGAAGCACTTTATGTAGCACTGTAAATAAATGCAATCAAATAGCTATTAGGCCAATATCAAACTATACCATGTGGTTGATTATATAATGATGTTAATATTTAAGTATGTGCATTAAATAATATATTGCATGTACATAAAAATATTCTATTTCTATGTTATGAATATACCAGTTATCAATTACAGAAACTTTAAGTAAAAAAAGAAAACTTCTTTGGTTATTCTGGGCAACTGTGTGGCCTTACACATCCAAAAGGAAAGTGTTAGCAGAAATAAGTAATCAGTAAGGCCTGAGAAATTTTACTTCATTTATAAAACTGGAGATCTTAGTAAAAAGACAAAAATAAAAAAAGGAGGAACTCTAAATAGGCTGACTACATCTCAGTGGATGAACTTACACTGAGGAACATATGGGGACATTAATTTGACTCAATAGGCCTTAACACGAAGGACAGAATGCTTAAGTTCCAGTGGAGGGGAACTATGGGAAAGTGCCAGTGGGAAAGGGGGTATAAATATGATTAAGGTTTTCTATATGAAATATGTAAAAACTCCAATTAAAACATTTATAAAAATGATCTGTGAACTCATTAGATTCCCCTGTCCTTTTTTAAAAGTCAGTATGCTGATCTTCCCTCTTGTCCCTCCTCACTAATTAATTTCCTCGAAATGGAAACTTTCACTAAGGGAAGGGAAGAGCCATGCTCCTTAAAATTCAGGAAGTAAATAGAATTTACAAGACGCAGGAAGTAAACAAAACTAATAAGTCTCAGGATACTGCTGAAACTAAAAAGATTCAGGAGGTAGTTTCCAAGGTTATACTGGGGAGAAACAACTGTTAAGTGGGGGTATCTAGGAGCTGTGTATAAAGCTCTAAAGATGGAACTTGAGTGTGAATCCTCTCCATGACTTCCCACCATGCTGTCATCTTTGAGTCAGCAGTGCAGCTGTGAAAGTAACCGCTCATCTATACCACCATAAGTAACTGCAATAAACTCAGTGTTTCACTAAGCTAGAATTGAGTGGAATAATTTCTATGCCCAACTATCTGTGCAGCATCTGGCATAAACAAATTGATAACCTCTCCCTGGGAAATACCACATAACAGACCTAGTGTAGAAATAAGGGTCTAGTTTCCCTTAAAATTTAGGGTCAAACTCTATTCATCTTTGATTCTTCTCACTCTTGCCCATATCCTGCTGGAAAACATGCCGGTTTCTGCAAAACTCCTTCATTCTCAAAGAGAATGTTTAGTTTTGTTGTTATTCTTTGTTTGTTGAGACAGGATCTCAGTACTGAGTCTTGGCTGATCTGGAACTCAAGTCTATCAGTGTCTCCCTTCAGAGTACTGGAGTTAAAGGCATGCCACAGGATGCCTACCATAGTTTTATATTTACAAAACAGTTACAAATACAGCTCAGAGACAACCATTGTGTTACAATTTTGTCGTTTTCCATTGTCAGCTGTTTTTTTTTTTTTTTTCAACTTTGGTCACTACATTGCTACAAGACTAAGGAAACATGGACTTCATTTGGTTTTACTGAAGTCTCATATATAATACTTTCTTGTTGGAGAATACCACCCTGGGCGCTTTACCTCATGCAGCACCTGTCCTTAGTAAACCTGAATTCTGAAATAGTCTCTTTCATTGTTTTTGATGACTGAGCCATATCTAGGAGGAGGGCCTCCCCTGTTCTGGGATTGAGTGGCTTGCCTTTAATTTGTGATTATCCAGTATTTTCCTCATGATGAAGACTGGAGGTGGGGGTGTGGGGGCCAGTTTCTGTAGGAAAAGCTCAGCCAGCTGGCTTTCTTCTTTATGATATCAAATCAAAAGCGCCTGCTGCTCAAGGGAATCACTGCTTAAGGTAAGATCTCCCAGACTGCTCATATTATAAGCTACATTTTGAAAGTCAATGGATACTTCAATGAGTGCCTGATGTGCCCTAGAGAACATTATTTTCTTTAATGTCTACAAACTTGCTTCCAAATTCTCATTAAAGAAAAACATATTTTACATGGAATTAGTGACATATGCCCTTAATCCCAGCACACCAGAGGCAGAGTCAGGAGGACCAAGAGTTCAAGTCATCAAGTTTGGCCAGCCTGAGCTACAAGTAAACCAAAGAAGGAAATAAAGAACTGTCATATTGTAAAGGTTTACATTTATGGAGTACAAAGTGATGTCATACTTTATAAACTGTGGTATAATTCATCTAGGTTAATTGGCATCCATCATTTCAAGTTCTTATGTTTTTGTGGTAGGGAAATTTAAAAACCATTGAGTGATTTTGAAATGTTTCCAACTCATTTTGTTACCCTTTCCATCTATACCACCTTTATCTTTGTTCCCAAGTCAAATTCTACCTGAAAGCCTCAAAAGCTATTTTGTCTGTTCGGAATCCTTTGATTTCCCCTGAATGGAATTTTCTTGTGATTTATCCAATTCCCAGAGACAAGATCGTTCCTGTACCCGGAATGTTTTAAGGATGTTTGGTTCCCTCTATCCCAAACATATCTCTGATATTTCTTGTCTTGCATTTTACATAAGAGTTTTATGTTACTCTCAGGATGTTGTCTGCCTCTGAAATCTTGCCTTTCTATAACAGACGCTCTGTCTAATAGAAAACAGCTTCCATCCCCCACACTGACAGGATACTTGCAGAGAGAATGAATGAACCATTCATTGACAGCTAATGTTTGTGTCCTTAGTCACAATATCATATTTCTTCCACAGCAGCAAGGCTAATGTGGGCTTAATTAAGACAATGCTGAAATACTTCTGCTCACAAAGCTGGAAGCACACAAGTACTCCCAAATGCAATACAGACTTGAACATTTGGCAAATTCACCACCCACTAGGATATGTTCCTTTTACAAACACCAGTTCTGGGGCTGCAGAGTTGCCTCAGTCAGTGTAGCAACTGTTATGTGCACATGAGCTTGACTCTGGTTCCCTAGAACAAAGATGTGGGAGTGGTGTGTATTAGTCCTGGGGGGTGAGGGTCAGTGGAGACATGTGGAACCCTGAAGCTGATTGGCCAGCCAGGATGGTCAAAATCAATGGACTTCAGGTTCCCTAAGAGACTGTGTCTCGAGGAGCTAAAGGTGGAGAGGGTGAGAGCTAATCTTTGTGGTCAACTTGACATATCTGGGAAGAAGGAATCTCAGTTCAGAAGCTTCATCTGTGAGAGTGGGCTGTGAACATATTGCTGGGGCCAAATGGCTAATCCCAAAGTCCATGCAGTTCCTGTCTGTGGGTCTGAATAACCTCATTGGGAGATGACTACAGTCTGTGCTTTCTTCTAGTCACATGTCTTCATTTCATGTGCACGACCTTGAGGTGCCAGTTTGGATATATAAGGGGAAAACACCAGCTGCTTCTCCTATTGTTGGAATAAAGAATGAAAAATCCACATTGGCCCCATAACTAAGCAGAAAAAGTTACTTTGCAAAATAAAACCCACATGATTCCTTAATTTAACATGTCTTCCTAAAGCATGCTATTGTGTAAATGCTTCTTAAATAAATTTGGTTTTAGTGTTATCTCTCTATTTGTTCCATAGGACACAGTTGCTAACCAGCTGATTTCCCCACGGTCTTATGCTCCAAGCAGTCCCGATGGACAATACCAATGCCAAAGTGTCTCTGTGATCTGCTGAGATTTTTCAAGACAAACAGGAATATTTATTTATTTATTTATTTATTTATTTATTTATTTATTTATTTATTGGTATTTTTGAGACAGGGTCTCCCTGTGGCTCTGGCTGTCCTGTAACTCACTCTGTAGATCAGGCTGGCCTTGAACTCACAGAGATCCTCCTCCCTTGGCCTCCCAAGTGCTAGGATTAAAGGCGTGTGCCACCATGCCTGGCCAAACAAACAGGAATATTTAACTGCAGGCAGATGCTCTCACAATCTTCCCTTGAGAGCTTTTCTCAAAATAACCCTTGCCATGATCCAAATGACCAAGAATGTTTTCAGTTTTGTCATAAACCAATGAAAAAAAATACAATCTTTGAGGGTACTTTCAACTTACATTATCTTCATGACTAAGTTAGATAGCAGTCTCTTGTGAAGATAGAAGCCAAGGGCATTTTTATTACAAATGTGAACATCCATCCAAGCTAGCACGATAAGTACATCCATTTCTTCAAATATTGCACATGTGAAATCTTGAATCTATGCAGAGTGACTCTCCCACATTTTTCCCTAGTGCTTTTCCTGACTTCACTTAAGACTTCAGCTTAAACATGTCATTTTGTATACTGCAGGCTTCTAAAACATGCCAGCAAGCATTCATCCAAATTCCTGTTGTTTGCTGTGGGAGGGTCCTCCTGTCACTCAGTCTAACATGATGTGACCCTCCAGATGTAATGTCCTCTCAGATGAACGTGTCCAGTTATTTAATTGTCCTTTTTTGATTCTGAGCTCAGCCTGTTTGGTGTCCCCTGCTGTGTAAGACTAATCACAATGCATCCATCAGCTGCACACACATCCATCAGGGCTCTGAGATTATTTTCAAAATGGTTACATATTTTACATTCGCTTGTCAGTAAAGCAGAGGACCAAATAAAGATGCAGGGCCTTTTTACCAATCCTAATATTGTTGTCATTTAAAAATTTCTGTGTGGGGGAAGCGTGGGTAGGTGTGATGTGCACATGTGTGCATGTTCATAAGTGTGGCCTGATTCATGCACACACATAGAAGTCAGAAGTCAAACAGGGGTGCTTTACCATTCTCCACCTTAGTTTTTTGAGATAGTGTCTTTCATTGAATCTTTCATGGAAATCACCAAGTTGGCTAGATGGGCTGGACAGCCACCCACAGATCCTCCTGCCTCTCCCTCCTGCTCAGTCTTGCAAGTACAGTTGTCATTGGCCATGCCCAGATTTATAAGGATGCCAGGGATTCAAACTTGGGCCCTCATCCTTTTCCAGCAAGCACTTTATTGCCTGAGGCATCAAGCAGTCCTTATATTTTCATTTTTCAGTCTTTAAAATAAAGTCTTCCCTAGGTGTGTTACTGCAGTCCTATAATCTGAACACTTGAGAGTCTGAAGCAGGAGACTCATCCAGGCGTTCCATGTAAGCCTGGGCTACAGAGTGCCTCAAAATAGCAACAGTAAGAAGAAACTTCTAACAAAGAAATTTAAAATTATTTGGTCATTTTCTTTTCAAAATTTTGTTTTGTTTCTTTTTAGTATGCCTGAAGATAGAATCTGGGTCTCTGGTGATGCTGGGCAACTGCTATACAACTTAACTACCCCTTCAGATTTCAGAATTTTAAATGAAAGGAGGGATAAGCTGAAACTTAGACCATTAAAACATAATTTCCATGCATTTCAAATGGGAGGTAGTGAATGTTACTATTTTAAATGCAAATTAACAAAGACTTCATATAAAGATAGTACATATCACACACACACACATACACACACAAACACACACACACACACACACACACACACACACACACACACACGTCTGGATAATTAAGCAGGAGGCAGCAATTTATTGGTTATTTGAAAGATACATTTGCCAAAAAATCTAGAGTTGGCTGAAGCAATCAAAAAAGGACTGAATTTTCAGAATTAGATTCGTTTCAGAGACATTCCATATGTATATATATGTATGTATATATATATATATACATACATATATATACATATATATGTATATATATTAATTTTTAGTGCGTTAAGAAAGCTCTAATCCATTGCCTTGCATGGTGGCTCATGCCTTTCATCCTAGCACTTGGGAGGCAGAGGCAGGTGGATCTTTGTGAGTTCAAGGCCAGTCTGGTCTACAGAGTGAGTTCCAGGACAGCTGGGGCTACAGGGAGACCCTGTCCCAAAGAGACCAAAAAAAAGAAAGAAAGCTCTAATCCACTGATAATTGGTAATTTGTCTTTCAATCAGTTTTCCATTTTTAAATAGAGTAGACTCAAATATTAAAAATAGTATACATCAGGGCATTCTTCCTGCCTCTGTCCATTCTACATGTTATTTCCAATTAACCGGTCTTCTTATTTTTAAAATTATTTTTGCATTTTTGTGTGTGTGTGTGTGTGTGTGTGTGTGTGTGAATGTGTTCTCACATGCATGCACATGTGTGCAGGCACACAAGCCACGGCAAGTGCATGGAAGTCAGAAGACAACTTTATGGACTTGGTTCCCTCCTTTTCTATATTTAGGAGAGTTCAGGGGGTCAAACTGGGTTGTCTGAACTTGCCCAGCAAGAGACTTCAGCTGCTGAGGGACCCATCTCACTCGCCTTTAAATTGTCTTTTTAAACCATCTTAAACAGGACTGGGGAGATGGTTCACTGGATAAGAGTCCTGTTGTTTAAACAGGAGGATCTGATTTTGGATTCTCAACACCCATGGGAAAAGCCAGAATGGCCACTGGTTCTATAAAGCCTGCACAGGGAGGCAAGACAGGTGTTTTCCTGGAACTCATGGGCCAGCCACTGAAGCTGAAATGGCCAGCTCCGGCTTCAGTGAAGAGACCCTGTCTCAAAAACAGACTGGATTGCACATGATTAATCTCTGAAGATTTTTGTCACACTGCTCCATTTAGAAAAAGTGCCATTCATTCTTTAATTTGTTATTGCGGAAAGGGAAAAGTTTTGTAAACAGAAGGTTTTCCATTTTTTTTTTCAGTTTAAAACTGGAGCAAATCATTGTATTATAGTGTTATTAGCATATAAGTTGTATTATTAGACATAAAATGTGGTTTTAATAATTTAAAAAGTAAGGAAGAGAGTGATCAATGAAGACATCCTGACAGTGTACCTGTGACCTCCAGAGGGCATATGTGCATCCACACTCCTGAACACACACACACATACACACACATACACACACGTACATATATGTAAAGAACAGTCAAAGCTCTGCTCTAACAACAAATATTTATCTAGCTCTATTAATTTACAACTGCGTCTCACCTAAGTTGTCTTTGTAAGCCACCAGGCACAACAATCATTGTGCTTTGTTTAAAGATCTGTTTTCTGGGGCTGGAGAGATAGCCTAGCGGTTAAGAGCACCGACTGCTCTTATAGAGGACCCGGGTTCGATCCCCAGCAGCCACATGGCGGCTGAGAACCGTCTGTAACTCCAATTCCAGGAGAACTCCAGTTCCAGGGGAATCCGACGCCCTCTTCTGACTTCCGCGGCATTGCACAACATGGGTGCACAAACCTACATGCAGACAATACATTCATACAAATAAATAAATAAATAAATAAATAAATAAATAAAATAAAAATTAAAAAAAATCTGCTTTCTATAGATCAGGACATACTGCCTACATGAAAAAATCTGCTGATCTGCAAAGCAAGTGCCTCACTTAAAATAAGAAATTTGGTATTTGACTCAGTATAAAGGATCAATATTGCCATAATCAGGTGGAAACTCAGAGACAGAGCAGAGCCCATGAGACTGTCGAGGAAAACAGCAATTACTGGAAATCAAGAGTGATGCTCAAATGATCTTAGGTTAATTAGCACAAAGCTTGACCTCCTTGCCCTCCTGATCTTGGCTGACTACTGTGACCCAGGTCAGAAACTCCCCAAAGTGGCCTAGCTTGTCAGGAAATAAGTTCTAAGGGCAGATATTATTGTTTCCAAAGGGAAAGCTGGAGACAGGGCACTGATATTTTAGAAATCATTGTCACAGTAACAGGTCCACAATCCAACACAACACTTGCAAGCCCAGAGTCAGGTTGAATACTGACTAGCATCTCTTGTGGAATTTGAAGTGCAATTCTTTGTTGCTGTGATAAAACGCTCTGACCAATACCAGCATGGGGAGAAGAGAATTCATTTCACTTTCAGCTTAACACAGTCATTTGTCAAAGTGAAGGAAGCCAGGCCAGGCAGGAGTTCCAATGGGTGCCGAAGCACAAAACATGGAGGAACACTGCTTCTACACTTGCTCCTCTGACCTGTGCTTGCTCTTTCTTTTATTTTTCCATTTTACTTTTCCTCTCTCTCTTTCTTTCAATGCATATTTTTATTGAATTTTTGTGCACTTTGTACAAAAATCTTAAAACATTTTAATCATCTTTATACCTCCTTCCCTACCTGCACCATCCCATAGTCTCTCCAATAGATTTCATGCATTCTGTCATATATATTAAGGTTTATTTGGTCAGATGTCCATCCCTCAGTGCAAATGCATCAGCTGGGGTCTAGTCACCTTATCTAGATTCCCCCCCCTTCCCTTAAAGGACATCAACTCTCTCTCACTCTGCAGTAATCAGCTGCCAATAGTTCCTTAGCTAAGGTTGGAGCCTGCTGCCCATTTCCCTAGTTCTGTGCTGGGTTTTTGTCTGATTGACCTTGCATGGGTCTTGTACATGGTGAATCCACTGCTGTAAGCTCATATGATCAAGTTCCAGAGAACTGGAAGATTCTGCTTCCTTATGATCATGCACCAAGCCTGCTTTTACATTCTTTCTTCCCCCTTTTCCACAATGGTCCCTGAGTTGTGGCTGGGTGAAGTTTAACATAGGAGTCCTAGCTAGAGACATGTTCTCTGCAATATCTTATTCTCTACAGACAAGTGTCTGAGACTTGTCAGTCTGATTTCTTATAAAATACAGGACCATCTGCCCAGGGGTGGCACTACCTACAATGGGCTGGGTTCTCCCACCTCAAACAACACTCAAGGAAGTGCTGCACAGACATGGCCAGAGGACTCTCCAATGAAGGAAATTCCTCAGTCAAGGTTCCCTCTACCTAGCTATGTTAAGTTGATAACTAAAGCTATCAAGTATACAATTAATAAGCACAATTAATTTCTCTGTCCATTGCGTAAGGACTGACAACATGTTTCTGGACGACTTTTTAAAGAGATTTTGTGCCCATGGCTGCACATTCATTTTCATTATTTGCTATGCATTAGTTAATTATGAATGCAAAATGTAAAGAGCATAAAACAAAGGTGCTGGCATTTGCTTGCAATACTAGTGCATGGGAGGCTGAGACAAGCAGATCATCGTGGGTTCAAAGCCAGCTTGAAGCTGGCTCAGAGACAGCTTGGGTTACAGTGTAATAGAATCCTTCACCTGGGAGAACAAGTTTGGACATCATTGAAACATTTTTTTACAGGAATGGTATGGAAAACCCATACAGGAAGTGAAGTTGTAAAAGTGGAACCCAGGGGCCTTGTTGAATGGGGCTTCTGTATGGGTCCTGCTGATGTGGGCAGGCAGGGCTTTGCTTGTGTGACCAAGGGATCCAGTGAGAGAGGATGTGAAACACAACAAAGCACAGACAGCTGACTATTGTGTTTTATTCAACTCCACCCAGCTTCTTCTGCCCCCACACAAAGTTGTTTGCAGATGCATATGTGGTTTGACACCAAGGGCAAACTTGAATAACTGCCTAAGACACTGTAATGTTAGTGTTGAGTGTCAAATTGACAGTTTTAGAGCCACCTTGGAGGGGGGCCTCTGAGCATATTGATGGAGGATATGATCTCCGTTTGGTTAACTGAAATAGGAAGGCCCATCCTGAATGTGGGAAGGGCTGCTTTATGGGCAGAGTCCTGGACTGAAGGAAAGGAGAGAGAAGCTGTGCACTAGCTTGAGTCCCTGTGTTTCTCTGCTTCTTGATGGGTAAGATGGTAGATGCTTTATGTCTGGCCATCTCAAGCTCCTGTTGCCATGGTTTCTCTGCAGTGACAGACCATAACTTGGAACTGTGGCCCAAAGTAAACCCTGTGCCCCTTCAGTTGCTCTGTCAGAGTGTTTTATCACAGCAACTGGAAAAGAAACGAAGAAATGGGACACCATAGGAAGAAATAAGTAATGTTCACTTTGATGGAAAGATCCAAATGCTTACATGAGAAATTGATTTGTTGCTCACATTTTAGTGATCTGTGGGTAGAACACAATCTGTAACTTTATAGATGTGCCTATGTGTATTAGTCAGGTTGACTATAACAAAAGAATAAGAGCAGAATAAATTTATGAAGAATAGAGGTTTATTTAACAGGATGGTTTTGGAGCATTTGAGTAAAAAGAGCATGATGTAGGCTCTGCTCTCTTTTGACTACATCAGGAAGGTATTAGGTATGGATCATATTTTTTTGTCATTGATGGATATTGAACTTGGTGCCTTGAACATGATAATTACCTGCCCTTTCACTGAGCACTGTGCCTAACTAATACTTCCTTCTGTTGTTGTTGGTTGTTGTTGTTGTTGTTGTTGTTGTTGTTGTTTTGAGACAAGGTCTCCTTGTGGCCCTAGCTGGCCTGGCACTCGATATGATATGCCCCACCAGGCTGGCATGGATCTCACAGAGATCCCCCAGTCTCTACCTCCATTGTGCTAGGATTAATGTGCCATCACACCCAGTGTTAACTAATACATCTTGAAACAGTGACTAATATGAAGAAGTTAGTCTCAAAGAACTAACTAGAGTCAATGGGGAATTCCTTAATCTATTCCAAAGCCAACATGCTTCATAACCCATGGATCCTCCATGAGGCCACCGGTCTTAATTATTCCACACCATCTCCCAACATTGCAAACCTGGAGACATCACTCAAATCACAAAGACATTTGGGTTGTGAGAAGTATCACCCACTCAAAAGCAATTTGTTTGAATTTCTGAATGACTGTTTTAAGCAATGGTTTGAACTGATTAGCTATCAAATATAGGTAGATATGATCTCACTGTGAATCACCCAGGAACCCCCAAAATTGCACTTACATCCCCTGACTTATCCTAGGGCATCTTTTATCCTAAACAACCCCTATCAGAGGAAGAATGTCTTCTCAAGCCACCTTTTATCCCTGGGCAGTTTTAACTGGGCCCCTGCTGTGCTCACATCAGGATTCCTAAAC
Source organism: Rhizomys pruinosus (assembly GCA_009823505.1). NCBI lineage: Eukaryota > Metazoa > Chordata > Mammalia > Rodentia > Spalacidae > Rhizomys > Rhizomys pruinosus. The sequence goes on along the minus strand of VZQC01015041.1, from coordinate 62,836 downwards.
CACTAAATCAGCCAGAATACCAGCACATAATCTCTTTTCCTTGGCATGCCTCATGATGCTAAAATATTTTCACAGTGTAGGCAAAAGAATTTTGGAGTGATTAAATTGTATCTATGAGTTAGGAAAGAAATTGAACATCTCAGTTAAAATGTGGTATAGCAGAATGGGTCTGCTGGCGATTTAGGACATAGTAGTAAAAGTATTTCTTCTTCCTTTTAGCCAAATCAAATAAATATATTCAACATACTGAATCGGAGGGCAGATTCATCCTAGAGATGAGAGATAGATAGATAGATAGATAGATAGATAGATATATGATAGATAGATAGATGTGAGTAAATATATTAAGTATATATTATACATTATATATACATTATATATGTGAGTATACAAATTCATACACAGACAGTAAAAGGGTGTGTAGAAAGAAGAGGGATCTAGAAATGATAAACCTATATTCTATGAAATTTACTGATATTCAATACAAATTCATTTAAAGTATAGCAAGGTGCAGCAGCATTCATCTGCAACACAAGTACTGACAGGGTGGAAAAGGGCTGGGTTCGTGTTCTCCATAAACAGGCAGCCTCACTCAGTCAATAAGCTCCAGGTTCAGTGAGAGGCCCCATCTCAAAAACAGTGAAGTGGAGAATGATTAAGGAAGACCTCTGACACATTCACAATCACCCCTACACCTGTGCATACACATCTGCGACAAATGTGTACATACACTCTGAATATATACATATGTTACACATACGAACACACAAAAACCACGTGCAGGAAATTGTATATGCCTTAGGTAACAATGTATGTATTCTTCTCCACATGAGAATGTTTAATTGGTGAAACTTGCATTAAACATGAGCTTCCTATGTATGTTTTGTAGACAGAACATTCTAAAAAAAAAAAAAAAAAAGAACTTGGCTTTCTCCTTTATCAGGTCGGGTTCTTTGTTTTTTGTGCCACATATAAATGTATATCACTGTTATCAGCATGGATAAGTTGGAGTGACTCAAGAATAATTGAATATTTAGTGCAGAATTTAGCCTGGATCACAGGACCTCTGTGATAATAAATGAAGCGCCAGGGAAATTGATTCAGTGTGGCTTCTGCAGATGGTTTAAACAGGTGCACAGTTGGGAGGGTGGGCTCGCATTGTCTTGTTGTGGGTTATAGGGGTGTCAGGAGGCTCCTTCTTCCACTGCAAGGTTTCTGATGCCTGGCAAGCCTCAGCAGCCCTTCCACAAAGGAATGTGTTCTTTATGAAATTTATGGGCTCTACAAAAGATAACTGCACCTGTGTCTGGTTGGTTTTATTGAAAACACATGAAAGCTCTTGCCAGCAGCAGGAGGCTCAGGTCTGTGAATTGTGAAAATGAACTGCACAGGAACAGGAAAAGGTCTGGGGTATATATGTCAGACAGGCTCTACATCATCAGACAATCACTGCCAAACTGTTATGAAGAAGACCAGCAGATGGGTACTGCAAGGGCCGCTGGAGCTCCAGATGGGTGCTCTAGTGGCTGCTGGAGCTCCAGGTGGGTGCTACAAGGACAGACTGACCTATGGATCATGAGATCTAGGAGAACAAAGAAGTCACGTTTGATTAGAGCTGTAAGGAACACCTACAATGCTTACAAAACAGATGACAAATGGTTTATGTCAGGAAATCTCTTCATTTGGTTAAAGGTAATTTTCCAATCGATGGGAAGTTACACAGTGTTGACCGGAAGTGCTTATCATGGCACAGGTCATGTTGATAACAGGGATTGGGTGATCAATCACAGATGACACACTGAGATCAAATTGCCCTTTAGTTTCTCTGTTTGTCCATTGAAGATTGCTCTCTTCTGGCTCATGCACAGCTTTGTTTTCTTCTGATTTTATTTATTATTTTTATTTTATGTGTGTTTGTATATTGCCTGAATGTAGGTAGGTAGGTATACCCATATAGTGCACTACCCAAGGTGGTCAGAAGAAAGCATGGGATCATCTGGAACTGGAGTTTCAGACATTTTTAGCTGCCATGTGGGTGCTGGAAAGTGAACTCTATTCTCTGCAAGAGCAGCCTGTGCTCTGAACCACTCAGCCAACTCGCCAGCCCAGTGAGCTTTCTTACACAGCTCACGCCCATTTGCCTAGGGTTGGCTCTGTCAACAGTGGATTGGCCCCTCCCAAATCAAACACCCATCAAGATCAACTCTCACAAATGAACCCAGGCTAATGTTATCAAGGCAATTCTTCAATTAATTTCCCTTAGGTTTACTCTACATTATGTCTAGTGGACAATGAAACCCAACCCAGACAGTCAGTTTCCACTCTCGCCATCATGGAGGCTTCCATTAACATCCAGATAATATGGGTAACGTTTTCAGAAAGCCAAACTTCCCGCATATAGTTAAAATTTAAATACCTTGATTTTGAACACGTTTCGGGTTGCTTCATTGAAATAATTATACTAAAAATATAAACATTTCACCACCCACTGACAAATTCCAATGAATTCCCCCTCCCCCACCAGCCCTTTTCTGATATATAGTGTATTCTGGTTTATGTGTTATTATCTTAGCCAAGCACTCTGGTGGAGTATACTAATATAATAAAGTATGATTATGAAACATTTCGCTATTCTGAAATACCAATATTTCCAAAAATAATTAGCACAGAGTAGCAACTACATTAAGTTTATCATAAACAGACAGCCAAGAAGAAAGTAAAAGTCTCCGTTGACAAAAATAAATCACACAACTGGGAGGTAAATCTGGTTAAAAAAAATAGATGACAAAGTATTCAATGTTCCTATTGAAGGGGGCAAGTGCAAAAGCAAATTAATTGCTAAATTGGTAGAAGCATTTGAGAAGGAAAACTAATGATTATTAGGAATTTGTATGGAGAATGAAAATTGCAATTTGGTATGTTTTTAGCAACATTTATCAAATACCAAAAATTATGTATATTCAGCACTGGACACTAAAAGGGTTTTATAGTTGTCATGTGAAATCCACCAGAGGTCCATTTATTTAGACACTTTGTCTGCAGCTGATGACACTTTGGGGTGGCTGTGGAACATTTCTACTTGGGGCCTAGCTAGTAGAGCTAAGTCACAGGAGTGGCTACTGAGGGTTAGACCCACCTGAGGGTTACACACCCACGGGAGGGTTACATGTATCTCTGGCTCCATTCTTGTTCTCTCTTCTCCCTGTCTATAAAAAAAAACACAAGAGGCACCAGGAGCATGCTCTTGTCATGCTGAATCCAAGCACACCTTTACTGCCATGAGGGACTGAGACTGCCCTGAATCAGTGAGCCAGAACAAACTCTTCCTTCTTTAAGTTCCTTCTATTAAGTATTAAGTATTTATTTTTTATTTTTTGGTCTTTTCAAGACAGGGTCTCCCTGTAGCTCCAGCTGTGCTGGAACTCACTCTGTAGACCAGGCTGTCCTTGAACTCACAAAGATCAGCCTGCCTCTGCCTCCCGAGTGCTAGGATTAAAGGCATGTGCCACCATGCCCAGCTTGGTATTAAATATTTGTCTCAGCAGTAGAAATACAAAAATATACTAAATCACCAATATTAACATGTATCACTGATAGCTCAGTGAATTAAGTTCTGTGCAAATCTGAGGACCTGAGTCACATCTCCAGAACCATGTACAAAGCTGTAATCATGTACATGCCTATAATCGTGTGCATGCCTGTAATCCTAGTGCTGGGGAGAAAGAGAAAGACAGATCATGGGGGCTCGCTAGAAAGCAAGTCTTGAGTTGTAATAATGGAAATTGGAATAAATTTCTGCAGCATGTGATTATCACATATCTTGTATATCACCTCTAGCCAGCTTACTGTAAGGGATGAAGAAAAGGGATGGATTTCTACCATATAAGAAATAAAATAATTTTAACTTAGAGCAATGTGAGAAAAATTTAAATATCTCAACCAAAATTTGCATGTCTGTAAGTAAAATGAGAATTACGATTTCCACATATCCTGGGAAAGCAATGGATGATTGTTAATTAAGGGGAATAAAATTGGTATTGTCTCAGTGCTGGGTGCTCTTGCAGAGAACCCAGATGTGATTCCAAGCACTCACATGGTGGCTAATAACTGTCTGTACATCTAGTTCCAGTCCATATCTGATGCTTTCTTCTGAACTCCACAGACATCACACAGCACAGGTACAAATACATACATGCAGGCAATACACTCATATACATATAGTAAAATAAAATATTTTTAAAAAGAAATAGAATTGTAATTTAAACATCCTAATTATTGAAGAAATATTCATTATAGAAGAGGAATGCTAGAGGCAGGAGGATCTGGAGATAGAGACCAATCTGGACTACACATTTTTAGCCCAGCTTGGTGGCACACACCTTTAATCCCAGTATTTGGGAAGCAGAGGCAGGTGGATTCAAGGTCAGCCTGGTCTACATAGCCAGCTCCAGGCCAGCTTGGACTAAAGGGAGATCCTGTCTCAAGAAGACCAAAAAATGAGTCACTTTTATTACTTGAAAACTCACTACTTAACTATTTTTCCCACTTTACAAACTTATACAGTTGGCATTTTGAGAAGCATATATAGTTGGAAGATGTATTTTTGTTTCTTTTGAGACAGGATCTTTCCCAGGACAAGCCCAGACTGAACTGCAACTTGCAATCCTCCTTCCTGTCTCATGAGAGCATATATGATGGGCATGGACCACCGCACTGTTTTTGGAAGATGCAGTTTCTACATGAAGTATGAGCAAATTGTAAGCAATGGGGCTAAAACTTCAGTCTTAAATGCAACTTCTACCACTAGTATACACAGTTTGTATAAAATTGCTAAAAATTACTTTAATATTACTTCAGCTCATACAACATAAAAAAATTTAACTTGTCATTCTTTAATATTCATCAAATGAAAAGATTTCCATGTAAGAAATTGTCTTATGGACCAATGAGATGGCTCAGTGGCAAAAGGGGCTTGCTGCCAAGTCGGCTGATAACCTGGCTTTACTCCCTGGTACCTACATCGTGGCTGGAGAGAACTAATGCCTACAAGTTGTCCTTGGACCTCCAAATGCATCCTGTGGTACCCACGTGGCCACAGAGAGACACAGACATAGACAGACATGCAACTAATAAAATGGAAAACATTTCTAAAGAAATGTTATGTCTTCCATCACTTCCACAGTCCCTCCCTTAACCTATTTTTCTTTAGGCATCAATGTCAATATCAGCTACACCTCAACAGCCTGGAGATACTGTGCAACAGTGGCAGCCAAGTGTCTATATATATCCCAAATCTATTTGGCTATTAGCTCTCTCCTTGGAGGAATAACTCACAGCGGATGCCACAAGCTTGTGTCCTCTGGTGGTTGGGCGATGTTGTGAGCCACAGTAAGAACTTGTCACCCTTTATAGAGAAACCACAGTTTGCGGATTAGCATGCCATCCAAGCATCTGTGTCTATGCTCACAGCTTAACTTGACATAATAAGTGGTACTGCTTAAATGCCTGTACATATAAGAGCTTGTGCTTTGTTAATATGACTAAAAAGGGTATCACTGGGAAAGCTGTCAATCCATGAAGGGAAACAACCTGAACAGACTGGAATCCAAAATGACAACTCCAAAGAAATTAGACTGTTTTCTTCTCACCCACTTGTGCCCCTTTCCCAAAGCCCAGGGAACAAACTGCAGAAGAGGAGGCGTGGTAGATTGTAAGGGCTGTGGAGAGATAGGGGTGAATCATGAGACTACAGGAATATAGTCTGGACTCCTGATTGATCAACATGTCTGTGCATACAAGCTTCTCCAACTGGTCTATGGGAACCTTGGGTTGTTCAAAATTTGGACATAGATACTTGCAAAATGCACCAATTACCTGATTGTATGACATAATGAGTGACATCAATGCTATCTGCAAACAACTGTGTCATTGTATTGTAGAATCCCTTAAAATTAAAAAAAAAGAAAAAAAGAAAAAAAAAAGACAATGACAAATACATGTTTTTTTTTTTTTTATGATTATAGTAGTCACTGATGAGAACTCTCTGTTATTTTCCCGGCAATATGTCCACTTTATATTTCCAGACATCTGTTTGAACAGAACATAGAGGCACCCAGCCATCCATAGAAGTGACAGACGTAAGAGAATATTCAACAGATTCAGGTCCAGGGTTGGTTGATCCAAACTCAACTGAGTTGCACATAAGAGAGAAACAAAAAACAACAACAAAAAAACACAACAGAATGAGTCTGTCTCTGTTTACTTTAAGTGAGCAATAGAAAATTGAAAATAAATTTACAGTGGGGATTTAACACATTCCATTGAGTCCTGCTTTGGAAAACATCACCCTACACAGAATAATAAAAGAAACTGACCTGGGACTGTACAGGTTGACTGTTAATGAATGGTTGCAGAATTCTCTTGAGTAAATGCCTTTGAGAGGAATCAGTAAATCCTTGAAAAATATTCTCAATCATTAAAACCCACAAGTGTAGGGCTGGAGAGATGACTCAGAGGTTAAGAGTACTGGTTTCTCTAATCTACCATAATAATTAGTACTGTTTAAATACCTATATATCTAATTGCTTGTGTTTCATTAGTAGGATTGAAAGGTTATTCCTGGACAAACTGTCAACCCATGAAAGGAAACAGCCAGAACTGATCAGAGTCCAAAACGACATCTCCAGAGAAAGTAGACTGTTTTGCTTCTTGTCCACCAGTGCCCCTTTTCTAAGCCCAGGGAACAATCTGCGGAAGAGGGGGCATGGTAGAATGTAAGGGCTGCGATTGGGGTGAATGGTGAAACTACAGCAACATAGTCTGGACACTTATTTGATCAACATGATTGTACATATAAGCCCCACCAGCTGGATGGAGGGAGACTTGGGCTGTGTGGATTTGGGCACAACTGCTTGCAAAATGGTTTTACATGAAGGATGCTTGTACTCATAACTTATTACTTATTGTTAAAAAATGAAAATAAAAAATTGGGGGAAAAAAACGAGTACTGGCTTCTCTTGCAGAAGACCTGAGTTGCATTCCCAGCACTTACATTGTGGCTAACAAGTGTCCATAACTCCGGTTCCAGGAAATCCAATGCCTTCTTTGGACCGCCATGGATGCTGCTTGACACAGGTACACTTCTACATATGCAGGTAACACATTCATATACACAAAAATAAAAATAAATGAAATATAAAAATGCCTACAAGCGTGATTAAATGCTATATCTTTATGCCATACCTATGCAACCATTTCCCAACTTACTGTTAAGATTTGCTTCCAACAATGTGTTTTCCCAGGATGCACTTGGTAGGTTTGAAAACATACACAATGGGCTAAGACAAGAGTGATATTTTTGTTTGCTAAGACCATTACTTAATGTTCATTTCCCATCTGTTAGAGAATCACTATGGTCCACTCATGTTATAAGCATGTAAAAGTGAATGGTGAAAATTATTTTTAGTGTGTGTGTGCGTGTGTGTGTGTGTGTGTGTGTGTGTGCGTGTGTGTGTGTGTTTGTGTGTGTGTGTGTGTGTGTGTGTGTGTGTGTGTTTTGTTTATTCTTGTGGAGGCCAGAAGTCAACCTTAGTTTTCCTTCCCTGGGAGCTGTGCACCTTTTATTTTGAGACAGGTTCTCTCATCGGCCAGGAACTCACAAATAAACATTAGAATGGCTGACCAGTGAGCCACAGGTCCTGTGTTCACCTCACCAGGGCTGAAGGTACAATATTGCACTACCACACCTGACTTTTGAATGTGAGTTCTGGGGATCAAACTCAGGTACTCAAGCACCATATCCACTAAGCCATCCCTCAGTCTTCTCTGAAATATCTTTAGCTTTCAAAGCATGGAGAATTTATCAGTGTAACACACAGGCAAAATGAAGAACCTGTTAGCATGATGAAGTTTCATATTAGTCCATGAAAAACTGAGTATCAGTACTTGGGAGATGCAAATATGTTATGGAAATTATAAATAATCTTGGAGGAACCTGATATACTTCTTCTGGACTGGGAGCTTTTGCAAGGTCAACCAGCAAGCAAGATGTTCTCAAGCTTTTCTTCTTTAGTCTGACTGCCATCTAATCTTCAGGTTTAAATGCAAAGTCTCAGAGGCAGTTTTTAACATGATGGACAAATTGTGACACTTCTTGAAGACCTTATCCACCCATATGCTCATATCCTGTCCTACTTTCACTTTTGTTTCTGTGATAAAATACCTGACAAAAAAACAGCTTCAGGGAAAAAGGGTTTATTTTAGCTCAGAATGCCAAGTTACAGTCCATGATTGTGGAGACTTGGTGTAGCTAGACACATGCTTTGAATAGTTAAGGGAGCTTGGTGCTGTACCAGCTCTGTCTACTCCTCTATAATCTGAGATCCCAAACTAGAGAATGGTGCAAACTGCTGTGGGCTGGATCTTCCCACATTAGTGTAACCCACTCTGGGGTGGGTCTTCCCACATTAAACCAAATAAGACAGTCTCCTACAGACATACCCAGAGGCCAAACAAATGTAGACAATTCCTCATTGAGATATTTGTCCCCGGTGAGTCAAAGCTTTATTAAATTAACAATGAAGCTAACCATTACATATAACAGAACTGTTAGGATAAAACTGTATTTGTTCCATAAAGCAAATAGCTGGCTTTTACTGAGTTTGAGTCACCCTTCCTCTTGAAGTGAGAAGGGAAAGGTCTAATGGAAAGCTAAGTGTCCGTTTTCTGCATCTTACCTCATATTAACACACTTACTGAACTCCATCCCCCCCCCAACAGAACACACATCTCTCAATATGAGCCACAGAACTCAAGTGAAATGTTTGACATTTAAACTCAAGAAACTCTAAGTATTAGTCATCCGTGTTCCTCAAACATAACTTACCTCCCAAGTAGGTGATTTCCTTGTTATCAAATTACTTTGGCTTCAACTGTGCATATTCTGTCATTCTTCAAGTAACAGATTTGGATACAAAGATAGTATTTAACAGCTCTAAACTAAGCACATTCAAAACTTTATCACCATTCAACCTCCCAGGTGTAGCCAAAGGTCATGTTGAAGATCCATATCTGTAATCTTTCGTACTCTACACTCACCTGCCCATCCATGATTTATCCCTCTAACACTTTTCATTTCCACAGTAACACTTCAAAGCATGTGATCTTGCTTCCCCTCCACTGGCCAATATCAATATGATGTTTAAATACTTTCTACTGATGAACAATTATGTGTATTTTTCTATATGAACACAACCACCTGGCATTTTGTATCTAATTAATTATATCTATTCCTGTTTCCTAAATAGCTATATATTCAGACACTCTTGCAAATATTTGCTTAGACTAGCTTATTTCAAGTAAATAACATTAGCAAGAGGAAGGAACAGATGACTTAAAATTAAATTTATAAAGCTAATTGGAATATTATGAAAATTTTCATCTACTGAAAAATTTATAACACTATTAGGATTGTATATAAATGTCTAATTCAGCCCATTTAAACAAAAAAAAATTCACCATTGTGAATATATCCAAAAATAGAGGAAAAAGAAAAGCTTCATAGTGGATTGTGTCCATCTATGTGCATATGTTTGTATATATGTGTTTTTTATTTATTTTATGTATATGAGTGTACTGTCTGCATGTAAGTAGGTGCATCCGTGTCGTGCAATGCTGTAGAGGTAAGAAGAGGGTGTCAGATTCCCCTAGAACTGGAGTTAAAGATGGTTCTTAGCCGTCATGTGGGTGCTGGTAATCGAAAAAGAGCAGTCGGTGCTCTTAACCACTGAGCCATCTCTCCAACACCAGTATGTGAGTGTTTTTGCATGTGAGGACATGTGTGGATTTTTGTGTACCCGTTTGTGTGTATATATGTGCATATGTTTGTGTGTGCTTGTTTGTGTGTATACATGAGTGTCTGTGTGTGTATGCTGTGAAGAGCAGACTGAGTCAAACATTTTTACATTTATTTCTCATGTTTCTTTTCATTCATGCATCAGCCGATTTTGCTGTTGTTTTTATTAGAAAGGCTGTTTTGGACTGGGTAACTAGGTTAAGTCAATGTTCTGCCACTATAACTGTAACAGTTACCTTTCTCTTTACTATGATGAAAAAGAAGCAATTTAAGGAAGAAAGGTTTGGTTATATTTTGTTCTTTCATTCCAAATGAATTTTAAACACCCACAGAAAAGATGTGGTTGGGAATGTTTTGAATTTTAAAAAACAAATTTAGGCAGGAACAACACTTCTACAATATTGTGTCCCTTTGCTTAGTGACAATTTATGCCTCCGTTCTCTGAATCACTTTAATTTTCTTTAGCTTTATATCTTTGGCACATTTTCCATTCACAGTCTTTTTCCAAATTAACTCCTAGGGATGCAATTATTTTGTTTGTTATTGGAAATAAAAATTTTCTTTCTTATTTTCTGAATACTTATTGGCTAGAGCAATCTTTTTAGATATTCATTTTTCTGAATTCCCAATCCTTTGTTTCTATTTTTGTACTTGAGAACTTCATATATGCATGCAATGTATTATGATCAAGGTTACCCCCTGTTTCTTCCCCTCCAAATATCCACTTAGTGCCCCCTGTATATATGTGCATATAAGGTTATGTACTTGGATTGGGCTAAGCTCTCATGTCATCCATCCCTGAAGAAAACTGTCTGACCTTCCCCTAGTTATCATCAATTGCCAACTGCTCCTCCAGTATGGGTGAGACTTCATGGCCACCTCCCTTGTCCATGCTTGGATATTGTCTGTCTTTAACTTGCACAGGTTTGTGTATACTTTCACAACTGTTATGAGTTCACTTGTACACCAGCCCCTTGTATCTACCAAATACTGATGCATTGTACGTATCTCCCTACCTACCCCAAGGTGCAAGGACAACCATAGACTGAATTTTCAATTGTGTTTTCACAAACACTTTAACATTCATCCATGAGACTCCTTTACTGACTAGCAATTTTTTTATTGTTATTAAACTTTTTCCATAAGTTATACATCATTTATCAATCAAATCTAGAGTCACTTCCCTTTCTATGATCCCCACCCCACCCAAGTCCTTGCATTCTGCCATATATGTCCTGCATCTTTTACTGAGTCTTTCTAGAGATTTTTTGGTTCTTTTGTTGTTGTTCTCTCCAACTTGTATTGCTACAGTATATATACGTGTATACACACACACACACACACACACACACACACATATATATATATATATATATATACATAGTTATATATACATAAATATATACATACATACACATAAATATATACATACATATACATACATACACATATCACTTGAATTGGAAGATTTTTTTTTCCTAAAATATGTCATGTTTTCCTTAAGGAAGTGCTCGAAGGTTCCTCCTTGGCAATCCCAAACAACCATCAATCCTGCATTTTTGCTCCACATTGTGGTCTTTCCCTCCCATGGTCCACCAAATGAAGTCCAATAAGCACTTGCCCTGTCTTGATCCTCTTGTACTGGCCTCCATGGTACAGCTCAGGTCTGACTAGCAATTTTAAGAGGCTGAACATTTGATGCTGGCTAAGGGATTTTATTCATTCTATTTCTGTTTTAAACTATTTCAATATTGGGTGGGCCATTTCTTTGATACAGAAAGTAATAATTCTTTCTGCTTTTGCTGAGGAAGATTGTTAAAATCAACGCTGTGTTTTTCAGACATAATGTTACACAATAGTAATAGAATCTAGTTGTTTTGTTTTCTCACCAAAACCAATATAATGATGGCTTGTATAATGTTACATGGACACATATTTACTTATCTATAATGTAGGGCCAGGGAAACACCTCAGTTGGTAAAGTGCTTGCTGAGAAAGCACAAGGGCTTGAGTTGGATATCTAGAACTCATATGAAAATGCATGCTTGCAATCCCAGTACTCAGGAAGTAGACATAGCTAGATCCCTGGAGCTCACTGGCTCCCCCTTCTTTACATTAAGAAGGCTTGGGGAGATATCCAGGTAGAGTGTTGTTTGTAAAATTTAAACCGGCACTGGGAGCTGGATCGTCAGCACTGGGATCTAGGCTGGTTCTCGTAAGTATCTGAGATAAGCAAGCTGTACTCATAAATTCCTGAGGTTAGTAAGTTGCTCTGGTAAACTCAGGAGATAAGCAAGTTAGTAATTTTCTGCGAGCATGTATATCTGACAGCTTTGGCTCCCAGCATCTCCTCCCTTCTTTCATACAAAAAGAGGGGGAGCCCCACTTGTAAAGGTGGGTTTTCAAGTATGTATGTTTATATTTTTAACAACCCAAGGTTCCCATAGTCCAATTGGAGAAGCTTGTATGCACAAGCATGTTGATCAATTAAGAGTCCAGTCCACATAGTTGTAGTTCCACAATTTACCCCAGTTTCTCCGCAGCCCTTACATTCTACCACGCCTCCTCTTCCGCAAGTTGTTCCCTAGGCTTTGGGAGAGGGGCACAGGTGAGTGAGAAGGTGGGTGAGAAGCAAAGCAGTGTTTTCTCTGGAGATGTCATTTTTGACTTTAGCCAGGTTGTTTCCCTTCATGGGTTGACAGCTTATCCAGGGTACCTTTTTAATCCTACTAACAAAGCACAAGCAATTAGATGTACAGGCATTTAAACAATATTATTATGGCAAGCTAAGCTGTGAGCATAGACACAGATGTTTGGATGGTATGTTAATCCATAAGCTGTGATTTCTCTATAAAAGATGACAAGTTTTTATTGTGGCTCATATAATCTCTTAACCACTAGAGGACATAAGCTTATGGCATCAGCCATGAATTATTCCTCCAAGGAGAGAGCTAATAACCAATTAGATTTGGGATATGTATAGACACATGGCTGCCACTGTTGCACAGCATCTCCAGGCATTTGAGGTGTAGCTGATACTGACAGAGGAGTCTTGCTTGACTCAAGGAGACCAATATCCTGCTTTGTCGCATTAGTGGCCTTTGGTAACGCTCTCTGGCATTTTAAAGGCCAACTGTACATTAGCAAGTGATGTCTCAAAATATTTTTTCATGTTTACACCAGGTTTTTAACAACAGGGACTTATCACCTTTTCCTTGCTGATATCCCATTTTTTACAGGCAAAAGGCCTTTATAATTTGGGGGGCTTGGATTCCCCCAGCCAACATCTCCTTGGCAGAACAATCCATTGCTGACATCAGAGCTCTTCTGTATTAACACATTGTGCTCAATTGTACCACTTATAAATTACATTTATATTTAGCTTTAGATAGAGAACCATCTCTGTACAGTTTGTATGTCTATCAATCAACCAAAGAAGGCAGTCACACCTGTTCTATAAGCATTTACCATTATAGCAGTTGGTTCCAATTTACAGTTGGGGAATGACTTCACTACCATCACATTTTTTCCTTTTCCATATAAAGGTGAGAGGTAGAAAGGTTTCTCAGCATCTGAAAGGTAAACTTTATCAGACCACATCATAAACAGTTATCCCAAACAGAATTTAGAGAAATGTTCAATGTCTGTGACTCAGGCAATCTGAGGTTTCTTTTTCTTCAATGTCCAGATGGGTCAGCCTCTCTGTTGGCATTTCTCAGTCCATCTTGCAGTCAAATATTGTGTATTTTTAGACATTTAGGTTGGTGTTTTTACCTGTGGGAACATACAAATCTCCTCCCATTGTTAGCTTCAAAAAATTAAAAATTTATCAAAAGTTTGGAATATAGAGGGAATATTATACCACCTCCCTCTTTTTTGATCAATAGATGACTAAATTGTATTACAAATACCCATAAACAGGAACCAAGGTGTAAGTTTTCATCAAATTTATCCAAACTGTCTATCCTTGACTGTATGTTTATTTGGGAAGTAAACTCAGACCTAATTTCCTCAAATTATCTTATAAGCAAAGGAAAAATGTTACAAGGTGATACTGCATAACACAGAAAAATACAGAGACCATCTGTGCACCCCAATCTCAAAGCCACTGTTGGAAATTTAATACAGATTACAAATAAAGCAATTAACATCTTATATTTTTAATTAGTTTAAATGTATTACCATTTTAAACTGTAAACCTTACAGGGTGGATTATAATAGCTACCTTTTTCCAAGTTTTTGGCCTTTTCTAGGCCTGGCATGAAAGCCTACTTTAAGGATTTTTTAATATCTAGCTCTTAATAAAATATAATTTTTTATAGTTTTTATGTCCATCAGTCAATTAAAGATTGGCTAGATATGTCCCATGAGAAGTTGTTACCATCATTACCATCTTGATTAAGTTTAATATAAATTTGCGTCTTAAGATGGAAGGGCCAGTTCCAGCTTAGAGGCAATGTTTTTATATTATCATGTCTATTAACATAATATACTTAGAACACAAAAGGTACACTCATCCATACACACATGTGCGCGCACATACATACATACATACATACATACATAAGAAAGATTTGTTAGGTTAATCTGTAAGAGAAGAAAGCCATATCATTTGATGTCCAATGAAAAACATGAAATTTTTATAATCTGTTATAGAGCTATTTTTACATAATTAGAATAAATGTCCTAGTAACCCATAAAACAGCTGAGATCCATATGCCACCTCTTAGGCCCATTTGTAACACTTGCCTTTAATGAACTATACCTAAAGTTTACTATTTTTCCCTATCCTGTCCCTTTGGTCAATTACTCCTAAGCTGTCCCTCTGCTAAGCCTAACTGACCCTATATTATTTACAAATCTAAAGATTGAGGATTCCCAAAAGTAGACAGGCCAAAGTTGTTTGTAGTCTTGAAATGATCCATCTTGTCTTGCTATTAAGGACTTTGGAAGAATAATAATTATTCATAATCACAACAATTATAACCATTATTAATTATTATTAATTATCAATAATTACCATTAACCATTATTAGTCACAACAGTAATTATAAATAATAATGGTCAAAAATAGCAGCCAACAATGAACAATTTACTATTAGACTGAATTTTTATCAATTATTATCAATAATTATATTTAATAACAATAACTATAACTATTAATAACAATTACTACTAATAATTAACAACAATCTATCATTAAACTGAATAGTATGCATACTATAAACCCAATTAAAAATTGTTAACACTTAGGGGTATAAAGCAAACATTTTTTATGAACCATATAGTTAGCTAAATAGATTTAAACCTGTAGGACTATAATAAATTGAAAGCAGGAACTCCCATTCACTCACACATACACACAGCTTGAAGATGGGCCTAAAGAAGCGTAAAACAGTTTTATTCAAAGAATTTCTTATTTAAATTAAACCAAAATATCAATTTACGTTATTAAAGAAACTTTTACCAACGTTTCTTAAAAAAAGACAATTTATCGGACCAAGTTTGTTTTGTTAGAACTTCAAGGCCTGTAAATTCTTCTAGACTTTGAGTTAAACATGCTGAGATGGATTTGATACAACTTGGTAGGGTGGAGGTCCACAGTCTGTCTCCGGAGGATTGGAATCAAAGCACAGAACAAACATTGGACTAGATTAACCAGAATATCTACAAACAGCTACATGACCACCACCAAGCCTAGAATTTACAAGCTCAATTTGCAGCATAAAGCCTTTAGGAACACCTCTATGGAATGCTTGCTGCAAAATGTTCCGCGGGCATGCCTGTCCTTCTAGCCTCTGTGACCTTCCCCACCTGAGCTGTGGCCAGAAGGGGAAGCCAGGGCCCCAGCTGCAGGGCAAATTTTAACCACATTTCAAAACCTCTAGAAGGCAATTGATGGGAGAGGAGGGGCTCCTCTCACAATTTCTCTGAATACCCACCACCTGGGAAGGCTGGGGAAGCAACAGATGGCCCCAATCCAGGGAAGCCAAACCAGCACTCACGGGCTGCATAATTGTGTCCCTCCGAGTGGGTGAAAACCCACAAGAGAATGCAAGCTTCTCAAAGCCTATCAGAGAACGGGTCTCCGGCACACAGGCCAAATCTCCATTAGCACCATCCACAGGCTCACCACCAGTCAACAGGAGAATTCTCTCTGCGTTTATCCTTAGCCCATGCCTTTACTGATTTGGAGATGTTAAACTTTCTCCATGCCACAACTTGAAACGCAACAGCCACGGCAAACCACAGCACACAGTCAACAAACACATGCCATACATCACAAAACAATTCCTCCTGGAACATAGCTTCCTTGAAAGTGTAATTCCCCATCTTGCAGAGATTTTAGCTTATCAAACTGGTCTCCAAGACCCACAGGTCCCTCTTTCCCAGATACAATTATCAAGTAAATCATTAGATGCAAGCCTATTCATTTAAACAGCTCCATGAGACAAATATGTTTAACTAGTTTTAAACCCAAAACTTTAGCACCTTGATGAAAACTTTAAATTAGAGATGAAAACCTAAATCAGGGTAAAATATGACTCTTAAGTTTGTAACAGCACTCAGAAATTTTATAGTAATGTTCTCTGTACCCAAAGACCCTGGCTGTGCTAGGATTAAAGGCGTGTGCCACCACACCCAGCCAGGAGACCAAAAACATGAAGCACAGTCTTCACGAACCTGATCCACCCAGTTCTTTGAGACCAATCCTTCCTTAACACAAACACACAGTCTGCCAGCCTGATCAGCAAGGTGGGGGCAGACCCAGAGAGGTCCCTTTTCCTCCCATGAGGAGGAAGGGAGGGAGGAGAAACAGGCTCAAAAATTCTTGCAGAAACATAACAGAGCCCCCAAAAAGCTGCTCCAGACTGCTCTCCCTTGCTCCTTGGAGGCAAGAGCCTGTAATGCACCCCTGGAAGCCATGCAACACCCCACTGATCCAGATGCCAGACTCCAAAATCAGTCTCCAGCAAAGATGGAAAGGTTGCCAGAGTGCTCAGGAATTTCCCAAGCTCTAAAGACCTCCTCCCAAGGCAGACTGCTGATGCAAATTTTACTAGCCTGTAAGAAGCAGATTATCTCTGGTCCTTTGTGATAGCAACTGGGTAGATTTTTGTAAATATATGTTTTAAACAAGATGCTGCTCATGAAGCAGCCTGCTTCTCACAGCTACTGACGGGCACCCTACTGGGTCATTAGAGACAAGGGAAGTCACCTTCCCAGATGAGCCCACCGGAGTCCCGATCCAGAGTCCACCGTGGGGCTCTAAGTGGGTGTGAACATCAAAGTGACCCACCTCTGAGCAGTGGTCACCAGAGCAGTCAGGGTTCAAATGCGACCTGAGTCTGAAGCAAGTACAGGTGGTGAGAGGTGAGAAATGGCCCTTCTATGACCAAACTCCAGCTCTGTCTGATGCATCACAAAAAAAATCTCTAACCTGCCTTTTTCTCATCAGAGACTCAAAATAGGCTTTTCCTTTCTTTAATCAGTAAAAACAGCACAATTTCAGTCCCTTGTTTATCCTTTCCATACCTTTTTTTTGTCTGAAAACATCCACAACTCCTCCCAGTGCAGGGACAGTAAGCCCCAGCCCCTCCAAACACACACATTTATCTTGCCCACATTTTTCTTACTGGGTCCAATATGCTTGATGTATCCTTTTACTCAAAAACAACTCTCACTCACACTTAAGGCCCCGCCCACTGATCAGATGGGATTGGAAAATTACCAATAGTCATATACACATGTGGAATTACCAACACTCACACACATGCTTCTTTTTTTTTCTTTGGTCTTTTTGAGACAGGGTCTCCCCGTAGCCCCAGCTGTCCTGGAGCTCACTCTGTAGACCAGGCTGGCCTTGAACTCACAAGGATCCACCTGTCTCTGCCTCCCAAGTGCTAGGATTAAAGGCGTGCGCCACCACGCCTGGCTAAATACCTGTAACTTTAGACCAGTTTAATTTGGAGATCAAATCCAGTCTTAACAGATAACAAATAAAACCTTTAGAAAACCAGTTTAGAATTTTTTGTAGGAACTTAGGAACCCGGGTTCAAATTAGGCCTTTGAAAAAGTTTAAGAGGCATGCCGAAAGTAAGCTTAATTTATGTGCACAATATAGAATGAAAGAACTTTGAAGTGGCCACTTTTAACAGAAACCAACACAGAAGAACAATGTTAAGCAGGGCCTGCTGCCTGGCATCTTAATATGATGGATTTTGTATTTCCCTCTTTTTTCCTGGCTATCGACTTACCCGGTCTTTCCCTCTGGTTCTGTCTCTCCCTTATCAGAGTTTGGAGGCATAGCCTCGTTAAAATCTTTCTCGGTGGTTTTGGAATGGGATCGGGTAACTGAAATAAGGGAACAGTGGCTTGTGGGGCAAGCACAGCCTGTCCCGCTGGGAGATACTGCGAGATGGCGAGCACCGGGCACCTGGGCCGCCCAGTGAGCTCCTTGGCATATCCCACGCCCCTGGGGAACTCGAGCTGGTACTCTGGCAGAGGGGCGGCTGCAGATACGCGGCAGGGGGCCGGCTTGGGAGGGCATGGAGCGCTTAGGGGAGAAAGCCAGTTGCCTGCTGGAGAAGTTAAGACTCTCGGACTCTGGCAGCGCCAAGTTTGGCCGCAAAAAAGGGGGAGCTGCTTTATAGGGCAGAGGAAATGGATCTCTTTGGGGGACTGACTGTGAGAAGACTGAGTTGTAAAACTTCTGGGTGCCTGTGAATGTTTATTGCAAATAACTAAGATGTGGTACCAGCTTAGGAGTCCATCAAGAGATCAATGGATCAGGAATGTGTGGTGCAGATATACAGAGTAGAATGTTTTCCAGCCATAAGCAAGAATGAAGTTACACTCTTTATAGGAAAATGTGTGCAACTGGAGATAATCATATTAAATGAACTGGGCCAGTCTCAGAAAGACAAATACATAGTTTTTTCTCATTTGTGGTGTCTAGATTTTAAATTACATAAAATCATATATGTATATATTGAATTAAAGGAGAAGGGATATTAGGGGATCCAAAGGACTAAAGAAGGAGGAGAACCACGAGGCAAAGAAGGGTGTGAAGGGAATAGGCTCAAATGCAGTATATATTTAGGCAGCTGTTAAGATCTCTCAGCAATTAAGTGCAAGGGCTGTGCTTGCAGAGGACTTGGGTTCCATTCCCAGCACCCAAATGGTGGCTAACAACCATTAGTAACTTCAGTTTCAAGGGATCTCATACCCTTTTATGACTTCCATGGGCATTGCACAACATGGGTGCACCTACATACATGGAGGCAATATACTCATACACATAAAATAAAACCAATAGAATTTTTTGGTCCTTTTGAGACAGTGTCTCCCTGCAGCCCCAGCTGTCCTGGAACTTCATATGTAGACCAGGTTGCCTTTGAACTCACAGAGATCTGCCTGCCTCTGCCACCTGAGTGCTGGGATTAAAGGCGTGCACCACCACACCTGGCCTTTTCCTCCCAAAGCGTAGTTAGTATACATAGCATGCTCACACGAGAATCCTTCAAACTGTTTTCCACCAATTAGTGAAGTGAAGCTACACTGGCAAATGCTTATCAGTCATGTTAACTGGTAGAAGGGCTACATGGTGGTAGACTGTAGTCATCAAGAAAGGAGCTCTTATTTTATTCCTGGCTTTGTATGGCCATGAGTTATGTCCAGGTTTCCTAATGTTCTTCCTTTCTTGGGTGTGAAGAGGTTGAGTTATCTATCTACACTTCCAACAACAGAATATCACACATACATATACACAACAACATACATATGTATCATAGTGTGTAAATAACACATATGAATTTATGCCCTTTAATCATGATATTACCGTGGTATTTAGGGTCTCTATAAATTCCCCATGAACTCTCAGTTGTTAAATTCTGAACCCCATTCACAAAGAAACCAGAATGTTTAGGGGCCTACAAGCCTGAAGTCTCAGTCTCTAACAGTCATTCACAAGTGACCATCTAGTACAAATTTCTGTTTAAAGATGTCTCCTGCTGGGCGTGGTGGCTCACACCTTTAATCCTAGCACTTGGGAGGCAGAGGCAGGTGGATCTTTGTGAGTTCAAGGCCAGCCTGGTCTACAGAGTGAGTTCCAGGGCACCTGGGGCTTCAGGAAGACCCTGTCTCGAAAAGACCAAAAAAAAATTACTTTAAAGACATCTCCTTTAATATGTAATCACAGCTCATTCGAATTGATCACATGGCCAGGAGCTGTATCTCAAATGCTGGAATAAAAATCCATCCCTTATGCCTGTTCCCTCAGTAAGGATTAGATCCGCACAACTTTTGCATGCTTAGAAACTTTACCCATAAAAAGTTTATAAAAAAGAAACTTTACCCATAACATACAGCAAAAGGATACAGAGGTGCCATCTGAAATAGGGAAACCTCCAAATTTAAGCAGTACAGGAATGGGGCTGGCGAGATGGCAGCATGATAAAGTGCTTTATGCATAGCCATGAGGACCTGACAAAAATATTATCCATTTGTGCACACTGGAGATTCTGGGAAATAATTCTGGGCATTGATATCAGGGCTTTTTCAATTAACTGAGCAACAAAGCATTAGGGACTTGGACTCCACAAAAATGGAGGCAGGACCATGCTTATTTTTTCATGACTTTTCTAGGAGTAAGGCAAACATGACTTACCTGTGTTCAAATGGAAACAGCTTAGCTCATAAGAATGTACACACTTAATTCTTTCCAGGTGGTTTTCAGGTTACAGTTGTTTGCTTGCTTACTTTTGAGACTTTGTCTTACTGTTGTAGATCTGGAACATGCTGACCTGTAACTAACTATGTAAACTAAGTTGGCCTCCAACTTAGAAAGACCTGCCTGCCTCTGCCTTCTCCCCAAGTGCGAGGTTAAAAGCATGCATCACCATACCTGGTGCATTCTTTACTTCATAAAGCTTGGAACTTAGAGGAAAGAGATATTTATAAAATGGATTTTCTCTGGTTGATATTTTCCTTTCATTGCACACAATTAATGACCAGGAATCTAGAAATCATGGTTAATAGAGCCCTAGTTCAGTGCATATTTTTCCTTACCTAAAGGTATCATATAGCCCAGGTGCCATCTGTAATATGATGAAATTCCCTCTATCAGACCCCACCACATGGAAGTCCTGGTTCCCTGCCATTCCTGAGCTCTTTGCCGTGTGAAACTTAATGCAGAACAGCTGCTCTCAAAATGTCTATTTCATCATAGATTGTAAATTGTCCAGTTGCTGTTTCAAATGCCCCCTTTCCCACTGGGGGTCATTTGGTAAAATTATCCCCTGGATGTAATTCATCTCTGCTCTATGTGAGACCATGGTTGGAAGGAGTGAACCCCCAATATCAATGGTGATGTATGATTTAAAGGCACCCACACCAAACCATGCCATGAACACAGACATATCAATGTAGGAGGTCTGCTCGAGAGCTTTCAACACATTTCTGTCTCATAAGTCACCCCAGGATGGAGTTCTAGTGACTAAATGCTTGAGGTTTGATAATGTAAAATGAGGCAAAATTAGTCCTTAATCTGTGTCAACACCAACTAAATGAAGTTTTCAACATAGTAAGCCTCTCATTCTGGCTGAGAGTCAGGGTGATGGAGCCAAGAGTTTACATGTGTCTGCCAGCTCCATCTTTCTTGGCCTGTTAAGCACCATGTTAGAAATTGTTCCCATGGATTCTGTGCCTTCTAAAAATGCCAGGGGTTAGCACCACATGGAACGGCCCTTTCCAAAATTCAGCTTCTTGGGATTAAGCTCTACATTAAAAATACTACATGAGAGATGGCCACCCAGATCTCCCATTCTCATTTTCTGTCTAAATCTGCACAAGAATGTATTTTTTGTAAACATCAGGAATCTTCTCTCAGTTACTGTAAATGTCAAGGAGGAAGGATGTTTTCATCCCTTATGTCCAATACTATTTAAAGGGGTCAGTTCTTCACTGGCCTCCATTATGTAGGTGAGCATAAATTTTCCCCAAATCCTGTTCTTATGTGGAAAAATTTCAGAGGGCTCATTACATTGGACCACTGTGTGTGTGTGTGTGTGTGTGTGTGTGTGTGTGTGTGTGTGTGGTACCTATATGACTATGTAAATGGGAGCATGTGGGGAGGACAGAGGTTGATCTTGAGTATCTTCCTCAATCCCTTTGCACCTTAGTTTTTGTGACCACAGTGTCACTGAATTGAGAATTTATCAATGACCTCCAGAGAGCCTCCTGTCTCTGCCTTCCCCCTCATTTCAGGTCACAAACATATACCACCACACTGTCCTTTTGTATGTATCTGGGGATACAAAACCCAGAACCCTAAATAAGCAGGGGAATTACTAAGCAATCACCTTAGTACCTGGATGGTACTTTTTTTTAAACAACCAGTAGGTCTAACTTGCTTTTGTCAGATTTAAGCATAACAATTGTGTATGATGAACTTCATGCCACAACAGAATACACACAACTTTTTTTTTTTTTTTTTTTTTTTTTTTTTTTNNNNTATGTGTATCAATGTACTGTCTGCATGCAGGTCTGTGCACCCGTGTCGTGCAATGCCGCGGAGGTCAGAAGAGGGTCTCAGATTCCCCTGGAGCTGGAGTTCTCCTGGAATTGGAGTTTCAGACGGCTCTCGGCCGCCATGTGGGTGCTGGGGATCGAACCTGGGTCCTCTGTAAGAGCGGTCGGCGCTCTTAACCACTAGGCCATCTCTCCAGCCCAGAATACACACAACTTTTAAAGTCTGTGATGGCATACATCTAAGTACTTTTTATCTGACTTGGTTTCATATGCTTCATACATCATCCATTGACATTCTTAGGACACAAGGTGTGACACAAACTCTACCCGGAATAGTTTGGGTCTTAGAAAACAGCTCACAATGGTTTAGAGATCATTCTGCTATCTTTAAGTATTTCATCTATACAGTAGCATTGCAGTAATTTGAAAACATGGTCTTATTTACTCTTCTGTTACTGTGATAAACACCATTACAAAAAGCAAATTGAGAGGGAAAAAGTTTATTTCATTGGGCTGGGTCTTCCCACATTAATTACCAACCAAGAAAACACCTCACAGACATGCCCACAGGCAAATATGAGAGAAGAATGTCTGCAGCTGAAGTTCCCTCTTTCCAGGTGTGTCATGTTGACAACTGAAGCTATCGAGTACACAGATTTTGATGCCAGACATGGACCCAACCCAATGCTTGGTGTTCATTTTCCAGTTAGGTTGGTTAACCAGAATTTCAACAGAACTCAGAAATGCACACATTGTGAAGGGTAGAAATATTCACGGTTCTGAGCTAGGAGATCTTACCTCTTGATTTGGCAATACGACCTCTTGCTTGTGTTGTAGAACAAGGTATTTATTTCTGACACTGAGTCAGGTTGCTTGTCCTTTTCTAGTTCACACAGTTGTGGTAAGAAATAATGCTGTACCGAATGGCAAATTTTCTCTGTACACTAAATCACTACTCACAGTATTGCTGTTTATTGCTACAGGATGCATTAGATTTGTCAAGTTTCCTATAAAATTATTTGCTCTGGAAACAAACAGTAGAAACCTGGAGATACCCATTCTATTCTGGGAGGTAAAGCTTCTGTAGATGATTAGCTGGATGGTTGAAGATCAAGGTTCCTGTGACTTGAACTGTGGTTTGAGGCTTTAATCCTCTAAAGGATGTGAAGAATTCACTTTTGAGCTCCCTGGCTTTACCTGGAGCAGCCATGGTTCAGTTCTTTGTCCAAATTTCTCCACTTACCAGGTAGCAGGCTTACTTCAGATTCTGTAATGTAAAACAAGCAAAAGAATCAAAGCCAGAAACCACAGGTATTTTATAAACAAATATTAGAATCAACAAGCCATAAATTCTGCTATGTGTCCTTTTATTAAAAGAATATTTAAAAAGACTGGGAGAAAGATGCAGGGCAGTTATGGCAGAATGAATGATCTGGGGTGGGGCGTGGGGAAGGGAAAGGGGAATATGCCTGAACTGAATTGAAAAATGATGTCTGAAATACACAAAACATCAATAAAAAACTTAAAAAAAAGAAAATCCCTCCTGGGGCTGGAGAGATGGCTCATCAATTAAGAGTGCTGGATGCTCTTGCTGAAGACCAAAGTTTGATTCCCAGCACCAACATTATTGCGAACAACTGTCCATAACTTGAGTCCCTGGGGATCCATCCGATGCCCTCTTCTGTCCTGCACAGACATTGTACCACATGAGTGCACCTACCTACACCAAGCAATACATTCATATACATAAAATGAAATAATAAAAGAAAAATATTTTTAACATAACATCCCTAGCTATATTTATCAATCAAGGAAGGAAATTCAATCAGAGTGTAAAAAATCAGGACTAAGAACTTACTGGGTGTACCAACTTAATGCTGCCTAAAAAGTTCTCAGATTGGTGCTAAGACAAAAATGGAGCTAGTTATTAAATGTGCCCTTTGCCCAGACTTTAATTGATATAAACTTGGATTTTTTGATCTGTAAAAGATGATAATAGTGTCAACATCAGAAGATCTTGAGAAGATTAAATAACACATTTGGTGAATATTCAGTGAATTTTAGCTCTAAAGCCATTCCTTCTGACAGTTCATTGCTGTATTATTATTAGTAGTAATAAAATGATATACAAATTAAAATGAAATGGTTATACATACACAATATTGCAATACTGTTTAATGAATGATAAAGTTATTTCATGTGAGATCTTTTATGCCTTTCTTCCACAGACTTGTGATGAGTACCTGCTGCTCAATTTAGCTGCTGCACATGTGGCTCCTCCCACCAATCCAAAGTGCAAATCTCCTACCTCTTACCTCTATGTTTATTATTCTTACTCTCCTTACTATTTCATCATCTTCTTTACTTCGACTGGCATTAGTGCTTCTCTGAAAAGTCTAAGTATCGGGGGTTATTAGTGACATGATCCAAAGGAAATTATTAGGAAAGAAGGAAGACCAAACACAGTGAAGGGGAAAGGAAGTTATAGTCAGATGTCCCAGAGTGTGCAGAGACGTAAGACAGATTGAAGCCATCTGGAGCTGAGAACCTGATAGGCTTCTTAGATCTGGGAGAAGAACTAATTTGATGGATTATTACAGCTACTCAGATATGGTAGGGAAGGCTATTTGCAAAGTTAGATACATGGGTCTTCTAAAATGCCAAGAAATATATCAAATAAGGTGAAGTGTTGGAGGAGGGGACAGATCTTACTATGTCTGAGCTATGAAGTATCCGAGACGGGTCACTTCAAAGAACTTCAAAGTTATATGTGCCTGGCCTTCATCTTTTCACCAAGACCTTACTTTTCTCTATTTCCTTTTCAGTGGAAAAATTCTGGCTTTCTGGAAGAACATTGTAGAATCCAAATAATTTCTTTAGGATGGCAAAACAAACCCTGTTTCTTTTAAATGAATGTAGCATTGTCACACTAACTGAAGACTTATTTTTGCAATGATTAAAACATTAAAGTACTACATTTTTGTGGTACATGTACACAATGGAGTTCTATGCAGCGGTAAAGAAAGATATCATGAGATTTGCAGGTAAATGGATGGAACTTAAAGCCATTATGCTATATGAAGTAACACAGTCCCTCATTTGCGGATGCTAGTACCAAATCCCGCAATTGAAAGAAAAGCTGAGCAATGTTATTGTTATATTTCTTTCTATCTAAAAGCAACTGTGATGTTATAATGTGAATATCTTTATAAATCATAGAATTAACTTACCACCTACGTTCAGGCATGGTAATTAATGCACATTGGCAGAAGGTAAATAGTCATATTTTAGAATAATATAAAATTAAAAGAAAAAATCTGAAAAAAACATTAAAGTAGTCTTGCTAAGTTAGAATGTGTGTGTGTGTGTGTGTGTGTGTGTGTGTGTGATGTGAGTCCATGTGTGAAAGTCAGAGGACAACCTTCAACCATGTTTGGCTTTATATAAGGTTTAGGGATCCAAACTCAACTCCTCACTCTTGTGTGACTAGCATTTTGCATAGCTGTGTAAATAATTTTGAGAAGTCTGTCTGCATGATTCTCTCAGTAAAATTCTGGCAAGCCCTGCCCCCCCCCCCACAAAAAATCTCAACTGTGTATGAAAATGCAAGTCCACATACAGGAAATGTAGAAACTTGCTGGCTTCTTATTCACTCTCCAGCCTTACTTCATTATGGCTGAATACTGCCCATAAAACTAACATTCTTTTTTTTTTTTTTTTTTT
>VZQC01015041.1:5379-32346 GCA_009823505.1 Rhizomys pruinosus | reverse complement strand
GGGCACCTGGGCTGGTTCCAGCTTTTTGCTATTGTGAACAGAGCTGCAATAAACATAGCTGTGCATGTATCTTTGCAGTAAGTTGTGTCTTGTGGGTATATACCCAGGAGTGGTATGACTGGGTCAAATGGAAGGCTCATTTTGAGTCTTCTAAGGGTTCTCCACACTGCTTTCCATAGTGGCTGTACAAGTTTACATTCCCACCAGCAATGGATGAGTGTTCCCCTTTCCCCACAACCTCTCCAGCACTTGGTATCATTCGTGTTCCTGATCCTAGCCAGTCTTATTGGAGTAAGGTGATATCTCAGAGTGGTTTTAATTTGCATTTCCTTAATTATCAGAGATGTTGAACACTTCTTAAGATGTTTCTCGGCCATCTCTAACTCCTCCTCTGTGAAGTCTCTATTCAGATCTTTGCTCCATCTTTTGAATGATTCATTTGTTTTCTTTCTTCTTTGTTTTTTGAGTAGCTTGTATACTCTGGAAATTAATGCTTTGTCAGATGTATCTGATGTGAAGGTTTCCTCCCACTCTGTGGGTCTTCTCCTCACTTCCTTAATGATTCTTAATGGTTAGCTTCTTAACTGCAGCAAGGTAGTTTGTAAACTGACATCCACAGTTTGAAATTTCAGGAATGATAAGACACCTGCCTTGCCTCAGATTGTTGTCTTAACTCTGATTTGTTAAAGGACTGTATCTGGTTGTATGAGTGTAGCTGGCCCTACCTCATTTGATAAAGTTCCTTTTCCTATTGGCTGTTCTAGCTGTAAATCCTGCATGAGGTGTTTGCTTCTTAGAAGAATGGCATGAGAAATATGGGGACTTTCTTTTTTCTCAAACCATCATATATAACCTCTCATTCTCATTCAGAGAAGCCTTTGAATAAATTCTTTACACATTTATACTTGATTTAAAGAGATCATAAAATATAAGAAATTATAGGGCTTATGGTCAAAAAGAAATGAAATACTCCAGTCAACTCTGTATAACTATCCCTGAATAGCCATTTAACATAACAAATGGGAATATACCTCTGGTCTTCAAAAGAAATGAGATAATTCAAAATTGTGGATGCTCATCTTAGGATTTTATATTAAATCTATTCAAATTTCCAAAATATTCACTTCTCTCTCTCTCTCTCTCTCTCTCTCTCTCTCTCTCTCTCTCTCTCTCTCTCTGTATTTGTGGCTGTGTATGCAGGCATGCATAGGGAAGCAGGTGTTGCTCCTTAGGTATTATCCACATTACATTATTTTTTTATTGTTTGCTTTTTTGTTTTCTGCTTGTTTGTTTTTTGAGAGAGGACTTTCATAGATCGGGAATTTTCCCAATAGGCAAGGCTGGCCACCATCAAGCCCCAGGTATCTCCTGTCTCTACACTTCCTCAGCACTGAGATTAAAGGTGTGTACTAACATGTCCCACAATTGCATATGGGTCCTGAGCACTGAACTTTGGTCTTGATGTTTGTGAGATAAACACTTTACTGACTCTCTAGTCCCTATTTTATTTGTTTTGGATATTCATATCATGGAGGTTGAATTTTTACTATTACCACTGAACACTTTTGTTCTGTAGTCCTGCTACTGGTTTGTAGTCTGGATAACCTGATTTCACGTTTCTTCTCCTTTTGATGCCATGCTAACTCATATTGGAAGTGAGAGGACTTAATAGAATATATTCTTGAGCTTTCTGTCTCTGTAACAAAAGAAGCTCACAGTTTTGGAGTTTCCAGTCCAGAATTTGATGGTGTTAATTCTTTTCTTTTATTGAATTTGTGTGTATTTCATACATAACATCTCAATCAATCTTAATTGCCTTTATACCTGCTTCTCTGTTGGTACCCACTCACAGCCACTCCCTTCCCCCAGCGGTCATACATTCTGTCACTTGTGTCAGGATCTATTGTGCCAAATTAATCTCCCTGGCCACTCAGTGCAAATCCATCCACTGAGGTCTAGTTAGCATATCCGGAATCCCTTTCCTGAAAATGGCCACTTCTTCCTCACCTGTGCACCATATGTTGCCAATATTTCCTCAGCCAACGTTGGGCTCTGCTACTCATTTCTACAGTTCTGTGCTGGGTTTTTAACCAGTTGAGCTTGCATGGGTCTTGTGCATGCTGACACCAATGCTGTAAATTCATATGAACAGGATCCCAAGAGCTTTTATGATTCATTTCTGTTTGGTCTTGCATCACCTCCCTGGTTCTTAGAATCTTTCCACCCCTCTTCTGTAATTTTCCCTGAGCCCTGGGTGAGAGAAACAAAATGTAGTCTACATGTCCATGGACCTACACTCTTAAAACCCTTCTGAAATAACCAAAGAAGTGAAGAGAAAAACCACAGAGTGGGAGAAAAATCTTCAACAGTGACACATTTGACAGAGGTTTAAGATCCAGAATATAAAAACTACTGAAAAAACAACCAAGAAAACAAATGACCCAATTAAAAGAGGGGTCTTATTCTTTTGGAACTCTTCTCAGGCAACAAATCACAGCATAACCATGTGGTACAAAAAAAACTTCCCACCTCACAGGCAGGAAGCAAGACAAAGGAAGGAGAAGGAGTTGAGGCCCCAGTGTCCTTTCAAGGACAGATAGCCCAAGTTGAAGTTGAAGTCTCCAAATAGCTCACCCCAAGGGACAAGCCTGTAACATGTGGCCCTACTGAAGACTTTCAACATCCAAGTGGTACAGAACAGATGGAGTTACATACACACTGTAAGAGAGTCCACCATTACCTGTGAGCCATGTGACTTAGGATTTCAGTCACAACCAGGTCATGGAATACAGAGTCAAAGAAAATTTGACTCTTTTTAGATGTCATATATTGAGGACCAAGGTTGCACTTCCATCAAGGCATTAGACATAAAATCATAATTGGCTCATAATCATTGAAAGTCTTTTCCTTTTGTTAGTAATAAGAAATAAAATTGCAAGTGTAATATTAAAGTGATATTGTCATATAAAACAATATCCTGTATAATTACATATATTTATAATATGTCTTTGTATCTATCATTGGTGTCCAAGGCTTTTTATGCAAGACACATACATATTGTTCAAATCTTCTTTTTCTGTATACTTGGTTCATGATAAAAGTAATTTGGAGAAATGAACAAATTCACACTGAAATGAAATCATGGGGTAGGTAGTTTCCCTGGAAGGTAGAAAACTCCTCAGAAATTTGCTCATAAGTCAAGAACTTTTTCAAGGTGTAAGTATATGTAAGCCTTTAATATTTGGTTTGCTTGATTTAGGACACTCATTAAAAATCAACAACATGGGGCTGTGGAGATGGCTTAGCGGTTAAGAGCACCAACTGCACTTGAAGAGGTCCTGGGTTCGATCCCCAGCACCCACATGGCAGCTGAGAACTGTCTGTAACTCCAATTCCAGGAGAATTCCAGTTCCAGGGGAATCCAACACCCTCTTCTGACCTCCGCGGCATTGCACGACACTTGTGCACAGACCTACATGCAGACAGTACATTTATACACATAAAAAATAAATTAAAAAAATAAAAAAATAATAAAAATAATAAAAGATATTAAAAAAATCAACACCATGATTCATTTTGCTTCATGTGAATATTTGCCTAAGTCCTAGTTACATATTTAATGTTGCATGAGGCCACAGTTCTGAGACCGACTATGTTGGTGAATGTGTTCTTGCCTACATATTACTGCTTCCATCTAAATGTTGCAATACTTGATATATTAAAAAGAAAACATTAAAGTAATATATCTTCAGATTTTAATTTGATGTCAGAGTCAAATATTGGTCTTTTGGATTTGCTACGGTTATACATAGTAATCAAATATGGAAAGCAGAAAATTTTAGTTTATTTCCTGAAACCATGGTGTTAGAAAGATCACTGTATTATCCGATGAGAATGAATATTTTATGTTCTGGTGCAGAGAAGAGTTAGGATTTTGCCAATCAATTATGCATTGATGCACTTGGAGAAATATTAAATTCTCGGTATCTTTTGATTTTAATGATATGATTATAAGGATTTGAGCCACATTACTTAAACCTAACCCACCACAAAAAAGATGTAAAAAATAAACTTCTAAGTGTTAAAGTCATAGTAGGTACTCATTATTATGAGAATGCTATTCAAGGGTTTGTGTGCAGTAAATTTGCAAAGCCCTTCAACAGTTCCCCTTCCATTCTTTATGCACTTCTGGCCGCTTTAGGAATGTAAGGAACTTGAAGTACCTTGCAAAAGTTAATCACACCTGAGTATGTAAGGCATCTACTTAAGGGAGCAAAGCTTGGGGAAGACAAATATTTAATGTCCTTGATCATGGTATCAAATCGTATATATATAGCCTGCCTATAGCTCTAGATGTCTCTAGCACTGAGAGGTGGCTTGGGGGGTGTGGTGCCCTTAGTAACTTAAATCACATACTTCTGTTTTTGTCCCTCAAAAGAATAATAATGTTGGAAGTTTATATTTATACTGTGTACAATACTCTGTAACCACAAAAATTTACCTAAAGCCAAGCTATAAATAACTATTAAGAGCAGAGTTTGATCTGGTAGAAATTGTCCTCAAATATATTTGTATATATTCAGAAATGTGTAACAGGGAGCTGCTGCTGAAATCTCATTTGTGAAAATTAATATAGAAGCAAGCTTTCTTAACTACTTTGAATAATCAGTCCATCATAAGTGACTTTTAAATTCTGAACCAAGTGGAAAAATTATAAAGTAAAATATCTGAAGGTCAATCTTATATATATAAAGCATTATGGTTTATTTTTTAATTTTTAATTTTATTTTTTCATTGTTAATAATTTTTTTTCCATAGGTCATACATCATTTCTCAATCGAATTTAGAGTCATTTCCCTTTCCATGCCCCCCACCCTACCTGAGTTCCTGCACTCTGCCATACATGTCTTGCATCTTTTTCTGAGTCTTTACAGAGTTTTGTTTTTTAAAGCAGAGGCTTATTGTTTTAGGGAGAACTTCACTGTTTCAGTCTTTTTTTTTTTCCAGTTATTTTGTTGTTGTTCTCTCCAACNTCTCTCCAACCTGCATTGCATATATATATATATATATATATATATATATATATATATCACCTGAATTGGAGGATTTTCTTTCTTTCTATTTTTTTTTTTTTGATAAAAGATGTAATGTTTTCCTTAAGGAAGTCTTTGAAGGTTCCTCTTTGGCAAGCCCAAACAGCCATCAATCTTGCCCTTGTGCTCCATACTGGTGTCTTTCCTTCCCATGGTCACCCAAATGAGGTCCAGCAAGCATGCATCCTGTCTTAATCTTCCTGTACTGGCCTCCATGATAGAGCCTGGGTAGTCCAACAATGGCAATCTATACTCTGAAGAGGCTGAAATCCCAGTAGCTGCTCAGACCACAAGATAGATATCTCAGCAGTCCCCATCTGGCACTGAAGATTTGGAGGATTCTTAGAAAGACATGAGTCTTCAGTCCATATTGGAGGGTTAAAAAGCTATGTCTCATGTCTTTGAAGAATGGCAAAAGCAGTGGCAGCCACAGAGTAATGCACTTGCCAGTAAGAATTGAAGACAGACCAAACAACAGTTCTCTCTCTCTTTTTTCTTTTTGTATTTTTACTAAGATCTCAAGTTTTATATGTGAAGTACAATTTCTCAGGCCTTAATGATTATTTCTGGTTTTACTTAACTTTTGGATGTTTAATGCCCACAATTAGCCCAGATTAACCAAGGTTTTTGTTTTCTTAAGGTCAGTTGAGGATCTGATCCTCAGGGGTCACTAAGGGTTTTTTTTTATTGGGTGGGGAGCCCCTGGCTCCTTTTGGTTTTTCATTTACCAGTTCTATCCACTCAAGGACAAAATCAGGTCTTGCTAGACCAGGCTTCCCTTTTTGAAGCATGAGCAGACTTTCCGCTTTATAGACTGGCTGAAGTCCCATTAGTGGATCTCCAAGATCTCCCTAAACAGGAAGACCGGTGACCCACATTTGCAGGACATTTCAAGAGATGCCCCCATGCATAGTCCTCCGAGACTTAGTTGACCTCTGAGGGCAAGGAACTAAGTTATCCCTTAGGTCCTTTGGCCAAATTGGTATGGGCATTCAGTATGGTCTTTAAGCACCCAGAAAGGCTAAGTTACACCAAACTAATACATCACACCTATACTAAAATCGTATCTTCTGAAAACAAGCTGTATATTATATCCATATCATATTTCTTGATTCACAGTTTTCCATTTTAATTTTACATTACTGTAAAATATGTATACATACCCACCATCATATACCAAAAATCCAAAGTCTAAAAATAAATGGTAGGTTAGTTTTCTAACCTGTCTAGTGATTCACAATGTAAGAGCACAGTTGTTTTCAGATCATGAGGAATATAACATTAATGTTGCTCAGTTTACCTTACAACTAGGTACTTGGTACTAGCATCCTCAGATGAGGGATATCATTCATCTTTTGTTTTTCTTGGACTGTGTTACTTCACTTAACATATCTTCTAGTTCCATCCATTTACCTGCAAATTTCATGATGTCAT
Source organism: Rhizomys pruinosus (assembly GCA_009823505.1). NCBI lineage: Eukaryota > Metazoa > Chordata > Mammalia > Rodentia > Spalacidae > Rhizomys > Rhizomys pruinosus. The sequence goes on along the minus strand of VZQC01015041.1, from coordinate 25,819 downwards.
CTTTCTTTACAACTGTATAGAACTCCATTGTGTAGATGTACCATATTTTCCCTATCCACTCGTCCTTGGATTGGTTCTAGCTTTTTGCTATTGTGAAGAAATTTGCAATAAACATGGCTGTACATATATCTCTGCGGTAGGATAAGTCTTGTGGGTATATACCCAGAAGTGGTATGGCTGGGTCAGGCGATAGGCTCATTTAAAGAGGAACACTCAAACTGTTCAGAAGGATACAAGCAGAGGGAAATCCCCCAAATTCCTTCTATGAAGCCAGCATCACTCTAATACCCAAACCAGGCAAAGATACAACCAAAAAGAATGATAGACCCATCTCATTAATGTACACAGATTCAAAAATTCTCAACAAAATACTTGCAAACTGCATACAGACCCACATCAAAAAGATCATCCATCATGACCAAGTTGGATTCATACAAGTTATGCAGGAATGGTTCAACATATGAAAATCAGTAAATATCATAAAACACATAAATGCACTGAAAGAGAAAAAAACACACGATCATCTCGGTTGATGCAGGAAAAAGCCTTCAACAAAATCCAGCATCCCTTGATGCTTAAAGTCCTTGAGAGAATTGGACTGGAGGGATCATTCCTCAACATAATCAAAGCCATACACAAGAAACCCCCAGACAACATCAGCCTAAATGGAGAAAAGTTAGAAGGATACCCCTTAAAGTTAGGAACTCGGCAAGACTTCCCCCTGTCATCACTCCTTTTCAGTATAGTGCTTGAAACAGGGCAATAAGGCAAAAAAAGGAGATTAAAGGAGTACTAATTGGAAAAGAGGAAGCCAAACTATCCCTTTTTGCAGATGATATGATAGTTTACCTAAAGGATGCTAAAAATTCCACCAGAAAACTCCTAGAAATGATTAAGAGTTTCATTAAAGTGGTGGGATACAAAATTAACCTAGAAAAATCAGTACCCTTTCTTTTTTTAAATTTCATTTATTTGTTATGTGTATGAATGCACTGTCTGCATGTAGGTTTGTGCATCCATGTCATGCAATGCTGTGGAGGTCAGAAGAGGGCATCGGATTCCCCTGGAACTGGAGTTAAAGATAGTTGTCAGCCGCCATGTGGGTGTTGGGGATCAAACCTGGGTCCTCTGCAAGAGCAGTCTGTGCTCTTAACCACTAGGCCATCTCTCTAGCCCCTGGTAACCTTTCTTCACACCAACAACAAGCTACTGAAGAAGGAATACAAGGAGAGCTTCCCAATCACAGTAGCCTCAAAAACAATAAAATACCTAGGAACAAGCTTAACCAAAGACACCAAAGATCTCTACAATAAAAATTATAAAGCCCTGAAGAAGGAGATAGAAGAAGGCCTCAGAAGATGGAAAGACCTCCCCGTGATCACGGATTGGAAAAATTAATACAGTAAAAATGCCCATTCTACCCAAATTAATATACAGGTTCAATGCAATCCTAATTAAGATCCCCAAGACTTTCTTCACGGGCTTGGAAAAAAATATTTAAATTCATATGGAAAGTCAAAAGACCCTGAATAGCCAAAGCAACCCAATGGAACAAAATTGAAGATTCAAACTTGAGCACATACAATTTCGGCCAACTTGTATTTGACAAGGGGGCCAAAAAGACTTAACGGAGGAAAGACAGCATCTTCAGCAAATGGTGTTGGCAAAACTGGATCACCACTTGTAGAAGAATAAAATTAAACCCCTACCTCTTGCCCCTGTATAAAAATCAACTGCAAATGGGTCAAATACCTCAATGAGAAGCCCAAAACTCTGAAGGTGATAGAAGAAAAAGTTGGCAGCAACCTATGCGACATAGGAGTAGGAAAAGACTTTCACCGGGTGTGGTGGCGCACGCCTTTAATCCTAACACTTGGGAGGCAGAGGCAGGCGGATCTTTGTGAGTTCAAGTCCAGCCCGGTCTACAGAGTGAGTTCCAGGCCAGCTGGGGCTACAGGGAGACCCTGTCTCCAAAAGACAAAAAAAAAAAAAATGGAAAAACTTTCTAAATCAGACAGCAGCTGCACAGGAAATAAGGCTGACAATTCACAAGTGGGACCTTATTAAACTCAAAAGTTTCTGTACAGCAAAAGAAACAATCCAGGAAATGAAGAGATAACCTACAGAGTGGGAGGAGTCCTTCACATCTGATACATCTGACAGAGCATTAACTTCCAGAATATATAAACTACTCAAAAAACAAAGAATTAAGAAAACAAATGACTCACTCAAAAGATGGAGTAAAGAGCTGAACAGAGAATTCACAAGTGAAGAAATAGAGATGGCTGAGAAACATCTTAATAAGTATTCAACGTTGCTAATAATTAAGGGAATGCAAATTAAAAACACTTTAAGATATCATCTCACTCCAATAAGGTTGGCTAGGATGAAGAAAACAAATGATACCAAATGCTGGAGAGGTTGTGAAAGGGGAAGACCTATCCTATGCTGGTGGGAATGCAAACTCATACAACCACTATAGAAAGCAGTGTGGAGAACCCTTAAAATATGCAAAATAGGCATTATGGGTTATTAAAAATCTCTCATGGCCCTGAAATTCTAAATGGGTCCTTCATAATCAAATAAGAATGCTGAAAGGATTCAATCAACTGACAGACTTGTGTCAATTCAAAGGCATAGCTCACCTCAAAGGGGATAAGAGATACTGACCCAAGGAACACAGACTTATGTCACCCCAAAATTGTAAAAATAAATCAAGACACTTTTTTCAAATACATTGGTAGAGACTTTAGAGATGAGGGTTATAGCAAACTGGGGAGAATTTTGTATAAAATTTTACATGCTGTCAGTCATCTAATCCATTGGATTGGTGGAGGTTGGTGTGGTCTGATAAGTTTATCTGTTACAATTTGTTAGCTCAGACACAGAGGTGGGCATGAAATGCCTACTTAGAGTGCTAAATATAACCTCAAATAAACTGTAATTAGGCTGTGGACCTGAAAGATTTTACTTTCCATAATCACTAAAATGCTAATCAGTTTTTGGAATATTCACTAAATGTCAGAGTCATGGCATAATACCTACATTGAATTCTGTAAGGATTGTCTTTACTTCAGTGATTTGGTTCCTCTGTGAGTTTTCCAGTATGCAATGGGTCAAAGCATTGTGGGTCTTCTTAGCTCTTCAATGAAACGGAACAACTGCTCAACATAGGGGCAGTCATATTGGAATGAAAATGATGAAACATAGCAAGTCAGCAATTTATTTAATAATCATACCGAGAGAAGTGACATATTTCTGAAACATTTGCACCTCAGAGTATTACCTCTCATCATCAACCGATCACAGGAATCTACTAACCAGGACCATATTCCAGTTTCCCTGACTCCTCCAAGACTTCTCCTATGAATCTGCTCAGAAAAGAATGAATTTTTACAATGTGAACATAGAGTTGGCCAGTGTTCCTAATGATGATAAGGGAATGTATGGATTGATCTGAGACTCAAAGAAGGAACACTATTCACAATGTGCAGTAAGGAACATACTGGATTTCTAGTGTACAGTTGCTATAGAAGGGACATGTGAGTCAAAAGCATTTCATAAACTTAGGGTCCAGAAACATTGTTCCAGTGAATCAACCATGTTGGTGGAAGAGTGACTTAATGTCTAAGATGGGAACAGATCCATGTGGCCACCTGTGTAAGTGCTGAATACCAGGTGATCCTTATTCTCGTCATCTCCCTCATCCTTCTGGAAACCCTAAAATCTCATCTTGAGGAGTGCTAGTTTCTTTGCAGATATGGAGGATATATTGCAGGAAAATTATAAGTGATCTCAGATGTAGAGATATACTGGTTGCTTTTGCAGATACTGGAGAGATATTAAAAGAGATTTAGAAATGGTGAATAGGCCATCATGGCAAGATAGGGATGAACCCACAACTCTATGCATGCAAACTCTTTTCCAACTGGGCTTCTGGCCCAGGCCCCAGGAGCTATACATATCTCCACCAGAACTGCAAGGAGAAAACGATGCTAATGAGCCTGGTTTAATCTTTCTGTATGGAATACATACATCAAAATGTCTTTTCATCTTTCATAAGTGTTTACAACCATAATTGATCCATGAAAAGAAGATTCATGAAAATGAAATCTCAGTAAATCACAAATGCAAACAACAGACAGATGTAATAGAACATCATCTTGCTTGGGGATATGGACTTGTGTTGTTTGTCCCTTGTAGGATTGTCAGATGAGAACAATATAAACCTTACCTTCCATTCCAGCACACCTGCCTTTGTCAGAAGCTCTGACCCTCTTTCCTCCCACAGTTGCTGTCAACATAGAACAAGTGTGAGGCATCTATTTGTGGCCACTTCCTCAAATTCTGAAAGAAAGTCTGAACAAGTTCTTTCAGTCAAATGCCATTTAGACATATATTTGTCTAGATGTGAATTAAGAAACATTAACAACAAAAACTGGATACTTGGAGGACAAAAAAATAAAAGCATAGAGGATTGGTAGTGGTAATGAATCTTCCAGATATGTTGGACAACAAAAATAATAGATACAAACCATTTGCTTTTTACCATTTTTTAATATCATGTGGTAGAAAAATGTATTATTCTTTACTAAACTGTGCTTCGATATATTTGTACAGAGAAACAACAATTATGAAAAAGTATGGAGATGTCCAATATTGAGGAACCTGTTTAATTTTTTTTAGCTATATGACCTCATTGAATATTATGCCAATCTCTTGTGGAAACTTCATGTTCAAGGAAAGTATATGCTGGGGGTTTAACTAAATTATACTAACTATGCCAACTCAAGCAAAGAGAGTAGTAATTTCAAAAGAAACAAAACCATTCTTTGAGGTCTTACTGCACATTTCTCAAAATGACAACTCTTGGGGCCAGAGAGATAGTGTCTCTTCAGGAAAAAAAAAAAAAAAAAAGCCCCTGCGCCCAAGTCTGACAACGTGAGAAGATTCCTATTGTAGGAGAAAGCTGACTACTGAACATTGTCCTCTGACCTCCTCATGTGTGCCATGGCCTAAGCACACACACATAGTGAAAAAAATAATCATAATTTAATAACAAACCTCAACCCAGTCTTGAGAGCTTACTTGTACAAAGTGTCTCTCCAAAAGCTAGATTTCTCTTGTCCTTGAAATACCGAAGTCCAGGTGTGTCAAGCAAAGGATTATTTCCCAAACTGTGCATGAAAAATTCCATCAAGCCTGTGCATGCTTGAGACCAGTTCCTGGGTGACTGTGTGGGCAGAAGCTAAAATTGGCACTCCTAATGTATTATAAAACAAAAAGAGAGCCTTGAAATTGCAAGTTTCAATGCAGGGTTCTGGTTCATGACAGAATAAAGCCAAATTATTTGTAATCGTGAGTGTAAAAATATGCAGCAAAGTCTAGACCTGTTGTATTTACTTTTATTTCTTTGCTGCTGGTGAAGTTTGTTCTTTCCCTTCTCTCCTCTTCACCCCCGAAATGGAACAAACTTGGACAGCCAAGTTCATCAAAGCAAATTTCTGAGAAAGCGCTTTGACAGAGTGCACTAAAAATGTTGACTCATGAAAACAAAGGGTTGTTTTTTAATGTACATAAATTATATGCTTTAAAACAAGGAGCAATCAGAATTTTTTAAAGATCTTCTCCACAGAGCAGACTGTAGGTTGGCCTGTTTTCCAGTTTAATACTTCAAAGATTTACTTGGGAGCTCATGGCTGACAAAACACAATTGGGAAGGAGGGCACGGAGCATGATTCTTTTATATCTGCATTGATTAGAATAAGATTCGAGTCAGCATGTATTTTTTAAGTATCACACAAGAACAAAAGACTCTGCTGAGGGCTATATGACACACAAAGATCAACTAAACAATGTCATTGGCCGATGGAGGGGAATTTATCCTTAAATTAGTGGTTTATGTTGTATATTGGAAAATATGACTGCAAAGAAGTCCTTTATTCTGTTTGGATGAAGGCTCACAAAATACCTTACAGAAAGCAATTTTTTTCTATTGCTGTTGGAGTTTGAACCCAGAGTTGAAGCCATATTCGGTATGTGTCCTATTGCTGAGCTATAGCCTAGACCCAAAAATCCACACACTGATTGACATATTCCTCCAAGAATTAAATCCTAAAATATGTGGGCATTGGGAAGGAAAGCCAAGTGCACACAGTATAACCAGAGAAAGCAACAGTGATGTTTAAGGTGCATTAAAGTGTCTGGCTTGATGTTATGTCTGAAGTGCACATAGAGAAAGTAAAACAAACACAACTGTAAAATACATGATGTGTGGCTGGAAGTGGAAGGTCCCCCACAAGCTCATGTTTAGAGCATTTGGTGCCCAGTTCATGGTGTTACGACAGAGAGAGTGGAACCTCTGGGAGGTGAGTGTTGGAAGAACATGACTAAGGAAGGACCTTTAAAGGCCATATACTGCCTACCCCTTCCTTCCAGCCACTGTCTGATTCATGGTCTTCTGTGACATCAGGAGAAGAGCCTCTACTATGTGGCTCCACTACTGTGAACTCCACCACACCTTTCCTACAATTATGAATAGGGACCCTCTGGAGCCATGAGATGAAACTAAATACTTCCTTCTTCAGAGTGTTTCTGCTGGGTACTTGGTCACAAGAATGGAAACATGATGTATGCAGTGTTCAAAATTATCTTTGATATTATAGTGCAATGAGCCTTCTGTTTACAAAAATGGAATGACTGAAGCCATATCCAATAAAGAGTTAACTTAAACTGCTGTGTGCTTGCAAGGGCATAAGAAATGAATCTAGATAAATGGTCACTGTGTTACAAATTTGCTGACCAATACCGATGTCTGAGGTAGCTTGAAAAAGAAAACAGAATGAAGAAACAAGATAGATGTTAGCTGTCTCCTGTATATCTTGATAAATGTTTCTGCAATTAAAGAAAGACTTTTAAAAAATGCTTCCATTAACATCAAAGACTTCTTCCACAGTTTATGAAAACCAGGAAATGCCAACAAGTAACAATGAATTTGAAATGGAACTTTAAGGGACTAAATAAACAAATGCATCAAAGTAGATCTAACTCACTACATTAAAACTTTTACACAGGAAACAACACAAAAGTGCCAAGAAGAATTAAAGATGTAAAAAAGGAAATCTGTCATGTTTATAGTCTGGAGAATTTGCTGTTCTTAAGATCTCTGTGCTCGTCAGCTTGATATATAGGATCAGTGCCCTCCCTACCAATATTTCACCAGGGTCTTGGGAGAAATGGAGATTTTCACTTCAAACTGTAGCTGGAAAGCCAAAGGTCCTAGAACAGTCAAGGCGATCTTGAAGACCAATGTTCAAGGGTTTCATTGGTCAAATGTCTAGACTTAAGTGAAGACATAATAAGTCAAAAAACCCTATAGGAAAGAAAAAGTGATGGGCAGTGGAAGAGACCCTGGAAACTATCATTTGTTTTATATACTTGCAAGTTTCAGTTATTGCAATTTATCCCTGAGGCAGTTGTTTCCCAGAATCCCTCAGAGATAACAAAATCAGCAAATATTAAATTTCTCACATGAAATAGTGTTTAATTTGCACACAAGCTATACACATTTTCTTGTAGACATTAAATAATCTCTAGATTGCTTACAAGATTTAGCAAGATATTAATATTATGGAAATAATTATTGTACTGTATTGTCAGAGTAGAAGAAATTGTCTACATATTCAGTAGAGACAACACTTTTTTCCCCAAATATTGCTGGTACCCAGCTGGTTGAATTCATGGGTTGTAAGAACCTGGAGATAAGGAACACTAAGTCTACTCACAAAAAACTGTCCAAAGTAGCTTCACAGGAAAGAATAGTCTGTTCAATAAATAGATAATTGTTCTATTTGATATGTGTGTTTTAAAAATAAATCTTTACCTCTGAGTCACATAACCTAATATGGAATAGACCCCTGTCCATCTGTAAAATAGAGATGGAAGGACTTGTAGAAAAAGCAGTGAGTTGGGGAGATGACACATTGGGTAATGTGCCTTCCACACAAGCATGAAACCTGAGTTTAGTTTGCGTCATATGATACAATTCCTGGGGCAATGTGGAAAAATGTCTATTCACCACAGATAGAGAAACAATTCCACATAAAATTCAGGATATTACCAATGTGCAACCTGGTCAACCAATGAGTTTATCAGGTTTATTTTTAGGTGCAATGGCAGAGGTTACTTACAGGAGCAGGGATGACCTTAAGTCACCTTCATCCCAGAAGGCCCAGCCCAGTGTTGGTGAGGAGACAACTCAACAAGGTGGACAGTGCCTTTTTTTTCAGCTGCCCTTACTGAGGGTGTTTAAAATCTTGGGGAGGAAGTGGTTTTGTAAGACTTGTGAGTAGTTTGCTTTTAAGTATTTATGAGCCTTCCTTTAAACTTCCTAAGTTTTAACAAGCACTCCTCCCCAACAAAAGGTTTCAGCAGCAATGTGTATATGTGTACTTGTGACCCCAGGGCTGGGAGACAGAGACAAGAGATATCTAAGGCTCAGCTAGCAGGCAGTCAGTCTACTCAAAGCTCTTAAGCTCCAGGTTCAGTGAGAGATCGAGAGAGAGAGAGAGAGAGAGAGAGAGAGAGAGAGAGAGAGAGAGAGAGAGATGGAATTCAGAATTCAGAAAGTCACCCACAATCATCATCTTCTGGCCTACAAACGAATAAAGAGGAAAAAGTACTTATGCACACACACACACACAAACACACACACACAAGAGATATGCTTATGAAATCAGGGTACAAGCATCCTTCATGTCAAACCAATTTGTGAGCAGTTGTGCCCAAACCCATACAGCTCATGGGTCCCACCATCCAGCAGGGGGGGGGAGGGGGCTTGTATGTTCAATCAAGTTGATCAAATGAGTGTCCAGTCTATATTGTTGTAGTTTCACCTTTCACCCCAATCGCAGCTGTTAAAAAAAAATGAAAACAAAACAACAACAAAAAAAACCAGAAAGATGCAGAAAAGTTACGGCAGAATGCATGATCTGGAATGGGTAGGGGTGGGGCGGGTTGAAGGGAAGGGGATATACACCTGAACTGAATTGGAAAAAGATGTATGAAATACACAATGCATCAATAAAAAAAAATAAAAAAATAAAAAAATATATTTTTAATTGCTTAGCAAAAGACAACTCAATAAAGAATTATTACTGTTTAGTAAAACAACAACAACAACAAAAAAAGAAATCGGGGTACAAAACAATTTTAAACTGGAGAGAAAAGTCAGCAGGCATAAAAAGAAAAAAATGAGAAATTAACTTGTATAAATATGAAAAATTTTGTTCTATAGAAGACACAGTTATGGGAGTTCAAGCATGTGATGGGACATAGTTATAATGCTCTCAAAAATATAATAATTTAAAATATGCACAGAAATGCCACTGACAAACACAAAAAAGAAAATTCAACATTTTTCAAAGACCATGAAGGGGCAGTTTCAAAATGAAGGTTGCAGAATTGCAAATGAAGGAACAAAAGTTACTGAAGAACATATCTCACTAGGAAAATAGTAACAGCAGGTAGAGCCAGTGTAATGAGGATAACTTCTGGAGAAGACACCAGTCATTGGAAGAAACCTATGTGAGCCTTTTGGATCTTGTATTTTATATTTTCTCTGCAGTGGGTGCAGCCCAGACATAGGTTTGCCTATGACAATCAGAACATTGTTTTCTTCTGAACACATACTATTCTGTTTAATGGCAGAGTTAAATACACACAGTTGACCTTCTGGGTCTGTGATGCCCATATATGGATAAGTTCCTGCAGATCAAAACCAGGTACAAAGAATTGTGTCTGTATGGAACATGTGCAGACATTTTGTGTCATTACTCTCATCTATACAGTGTAGCAACTGTTTACACACTATTTACATCAATCTGCCTGGTATTATGAGTCATTTATAGATGATTGAACACTGGGGAAGAGGTAGTTATGCTATACGCAAATATTTAGTTCAGGTAAGCATGGATTTGGGTACCCGCACATGGACTCAGAATAAATCCCTTCACAGACACTGACAGATGACCATTGTGCTGGATAGCTTTAGTGTCAACTTGACACACCTGCGTTAAGGGACCATCAGTGGGGGAATTGACTCCATTGGACTAGCCTGTAGCCATGTCTGTGGAGTATTTTCTTGAATGTTGAGCAATGTGGGAGGGCCCAGCCCATTGCTGGTAGTGCTACCCCTGGGTAGGTGGTGTTGTACTGTATAAGAAAGCAGGTTGAGCATGGGCCAGGTAGCAAGCCAGTAAGAAGCATTTCTCTATGGCCCTTACTTCAGCTCCTGTCTCCAGGTTCCTGCCCTGAGTTCCTACCTTAAGCTCCCTGAGTGATGAACCCGGGAGATGTGTGCTGAATAAACCCTTTCCTCCCCAAATTGGTACTGGTCAGATGTTTTGTCATAGCAATTTAACAGAAACTAGAACAACCATATATCTGTAGGTAACATTTCATTGTCTATCGGTAGGGTTATGTTACCCCCACATGGAGGCCAGAAAGGTTGCTGTCTCTGACAGATGTCTTCCTCAGTTACTCTCAACTCTACTTTAAAAAGTTGTTATTTTAATTAATTTTTTGGTCTTTTTGAGACAGGATCTCCCTGTAGCTCCAGCTGGAATTCTATGTAGACCAGGTTGATCTTGAACTCACAGAGATCCTCCTGCCTCTGCTTACTGAGTGCTGGGATTAAATGTGTGTGACACCACATCTGGTTTATTATTTTTATTTTATATATATATATGAGTGTATTGCATGCATGTATCTAAGTGCACCTGTATCATGCAGTGGCCTCAGAGGTCAGAAGAGAGTGTCAGATCCCTGGAAGATGGTTGTTAACTGCCATGTGGGTGCTGGGAATTGAATCTAGGTCCTATGCAAGAGCAGCCCTTGCTCTTAACTGCAGAGCCATCTCTCCAGCCTATCAACTTTACTTTTACCAGGACACAGACTTTCACTAAACCTGAAACTTGTGGAATCAGCTAGACCATCTGCCTCATAAGCTCATCTTACATCTCCTGGGTCACAGTTAATCACTGAGGGAACCCAACATAGGAACTCAGGGTGGGAACCTGGGAGCAGGAGCACAGGCTATGGAGGAGGAATTCTGCTTACTGGTTTGCTCCTCTGGCCCATGGTCAACCGGCTTTCTTATTCAAGTCTAAAACTTGGGTAGGGCTCCTAATAGCCTAGGTCAGCAAGAGCACATCAAAGGATGGAACTGTAATGAGCAAGATGATTGTGTGTGTGTGTGTGTGTGTGTGTGTGTGTGTGTGTGTGTGTGAAAACTGTCCATAGAACATTTACTTATTTTATGTGTATTAGTATTTTGCCTGTACAGATGCAAGAGTCACTTGTGGATGCAATGTCCATGGAAGTCAGAAGAGGTCCTCAGTTTCCCTGGAACTGGAGCAACAGATGATTATTAGCTGCCTGATTTGGGTATTGGAAACTGAGTCTAGGCCCTCATAAAGAGCTGTTTTAACTGCTGAGCTTTCTTTCCTTCTCCTCGTAAGGACCTGCATTTGACCTGAACATATATCTGTGCACCAAGGATCCTGTATGGTTAGCTGTGGTTCAGTTTTTCTTTTACATAAGGCATCTGAGAGGCCAATACTTTACAAAAGTCAGGAAAGCATGCTATCATGAAAAGTCGTGGCATTCAAGGCATTAAGTTTCAAGCTTGGAGAAAAAGTTCAACACAGATACACAGACATACAGACACCATGTCCCACAAATTCAGTTCTAATAATGTTCTATGGACAGTTTTCACACACACACACACACACACACACACACACACACACACACACATAAATCAACTTGCTCATTACAGTTCCATCCTTTCATGTGCTCTTGCTGGCCTAGGCTATTAGGAGCCCTAACTAAGTTTTAGACTTAGGGAAATTCAGGGTTTATCATGGTGGCAAAATGTTTCCTGTACTGCCCATTTCTGCTCACATAGCTAGCTGCAAAACTAACTAGACTGTCAGCAGGCTTAGAAAGAGATTAGAAAGGTGTAAGAGGGAACTACACATAATGACAAAAACATTCAAACTTGTTCCATGTCAAACAATCCTAGATCATGACTTCTCACTAGAGTGTGATAACATTTTCTGTTTCCATTCTTGATGCTATGAGGCACTGGATAAGTACATAAATCTTGCTCTCTTTGGGGAGGACAGTTCACAAGCTTAGCTCTTAATAAAACATGTGCTGAAGCATTAATCTAGAACTTCTAGTATTGGATTTATAAGGCTGTTCTTCAAAGAAATATTTATTTTCTTTGAGGTCTTTCTCAGTAATTTTGCTAGCTGACCCTGGATATATGTGTGTGTAGCGGTGAAGGTGCTGTTTCTGGATATGACTGCCAACTGTAGTTATTGATGCCCACTTCCAATAAAAACTGTTTTCTACTGAAATGCAGGATAAAATTTACATAAGTATTATATTTGATGGATATGATGAAAGAGAATGAATACATATATTAATGCAATTGAAGTCAGAGTAAATAATCTACTCAAAAATCCTCAATGTTTAGAAACAGTTTTTTACTTTCTGTCTTTCTTTCTTTTCTTCTTTTCTTTTCTTTTTTCTTTTGATTATTCATTTGTCATAGGTGGTTCAGGTTTGAATTTTCCAGAGCTCTCTATAAGGAAGAGACATTTCTTTGTACAAACTAGCTAAGAACAGTTTCCAGTGTTGAGTGGACAGCAGCAAGCCACACCTCCTAAATGTTCCCTGATTCTCCCCAAACAGCACCACAAACTGGGGATCACATGTCCAAATTATTGGGGGCTGTGGGTACACTCATGCATCCCACCACACTGTGACTCACAAAATGTGTAATGGGAGCTATTAGAGCCCAAATGGACTGTGTTTGGAGATACAGATTGGAAAAATGTGAAAAAGTTGAAATGAGGCCATATTGCTAGGTCCGTAATCAGATAGACCTGGTATCCATCTAAAACGAGGATATCCAGGGTGCAGTAAGTAAAGTCCTTGCCATTCAATAAGGACCAGAATTCTATCCCCAGTACTTACATAAACTCTGAGTGCAGCAGCTAGCAGATCTTAGATCATCACTGGGTAGGTGAGGAAAGGAACATCCTAAGGTCAATTAGTCTACCCAGTTGGAGAGGATCAGGTTCAGAGAGAAATCTTATCTCAAAAATCAATGTGAACTAATTGAGGAACAGCACTTGTCATGAATTGCTGGCCTTCAGCACACAATGAGAAAGTATCAATCTACAAACTAGGAGAAACCCAAACTCTGATGGAATTTCCAGGTTGAAAGCTCAGGAATGGAATTTATGTTCTTGAAGGCAGTAGTTTGGGCCATTTTCTTGGACTAATACAATAGTATTGAACATTTCCAACCATTTCTTTTCCTCATAGTTGAAAAACAGTATGTTCATCTGTAACTACACATCAGTGTAATAAGTTGTAGTGGCTAAGTAACAACTCCACCTATGAATCAACTTTTCTTCACTGTAACAAATATCTAAGAGAAAAGGTTAATGCTGGCTTGTAGTTATAGAGCTTGCAGTTAATGATAAGCTGGCTTTTTAGTCTTGATCCAGAGAGAGGCAAGACATAATTGTGTGTGTTGTACATATTAAAAGAGGAAGGGTTTTTATCTTGGCTCATGGTTTTAGAGGATTCACTGCCTTTTCAAATAGTTGTATGTACCTGAGCAGAAAATAATGGCAGTGGAAATGTGGGATAGAGAAGAAATTTTCACTTCATGGTAAGCCAACAAGCAAGGAAAATAGGAATGAAATGTGGGTTCTCTCTGCTTTTCTCTTTTTCTGTCTTTTGTTCCATCTGGGTCCTTAGCCCATGGGATGGTACTGTGCCAATCAGTTTGTCTTTGCCCTTGGGTTCGCCTCTCTGGAAATGCCTCTCATAAATACATTTAGAGGTGTCCTTGCCCAGCCTCCCAGATGATTCTAAATGCAAGTCAAATTGACAATAAAGGCTACCCATCACAGGACACCACAACAAAGCTGGTCACAAAAAGTCCATGGATTGAAGCAGATGGAGAAAACAATGGAGTCACATTATTCCCATCAAAATCACATTCCCAGTGACCTAAGACCTCCACTCAGCTCTGGAAATTTCTACTATTACCCAGCAGGACTAAGGGTGGCGGGTCATAACTTTAACACTTGAAACTATCTCCTTATCACAAAAAAGACACTTTTGGATATGATTAAATTAAGGACCTTGAAATGGGGAGAATGTGTGAGATTCTGAAAGCATGCTCAATGTAGTGTATAGCAAAGACAGCAGGGGTTCAGAATTAGAGAGCAAGATGTAACACCAGATGCTGAGGGTAGGATGATAGAGAAAGAACCCACAAACTAAGAAGAGAAGGAAAGATACTGTGAAAGCTAGAGGAGGCAGGGACATAAACTCTCCCCTGGACCTTCCTCTGCAGAGAGCAGAATCTCACCAGCCTATCAGTGCTGGAGTAATGACACTTATTTTTGTTTTCACAGAACTGCGAAATAGAATACTTGCATTAGTATAAAGAACAAGACTTATGGAAAATCATAAAACAATAGATAGAAACTGACAGCTTTCTCCAAGGGAAACCTAGGAGTGAAACTAGTAAACTAAAAGAAGAAAATTAACCTAAGTTCAGGACCATCTTTGAGACTGGGAGATATGAGGTGGAGGGAAGGGTAAGTGGAGAAATTGCCAGCTACAAAAACATGAGGTCTTGAGTTTTGAACCCCAGCATGTCTATGAATGCCAGGCATGGTAATATGTGGCTGTAACCCCAGCATGAGGGTGGGTCAGACACACACAGATCTCTGGAGCTCACTGGCCTGCTAGCCTCAGTGAATAGATGAGCTCCAAGTCCAGGCAGACACTCTGTGTCTAATAAATGTGGTGGAAGACAATAGAAGCAGACCCTCAGCCTGGATTTCTTGCCTCCCTTGCATCTGTATATACATTATGCACTTGCATACATACACACAAGCATACACACGTAGATTTGAGGATCCACTGATGCAAAGTATTATTCCCTAAAGAAACAAACATCTTAAGATTTGAAATTACAATTTGAAAAATCAATTTCAAAATCCTACTGATTGTATATTGAGATCTATGTAGAAACAAGAAATTAAGACTATTTGTGCTCATTTAATTTTCTTTTTGTAATCATCAGGAGAACATTTTGCTATGTGTATTTACAGTTTTTGGTCTTTTTTGAGACAGGGTCTCCCTGTAGCTGCAGGTGTCTTGGAACTCACTATGGAGACCAGGCTGGCTTTGAACTCACAGAGATCCACTTGCCTCTGCCTCCCGAATGCTGGAATTAAAGGTGTGCACCATCATGCCCGGCTGTATCTACACATTTTTAAGCAAAGAATATAGGAGTTTGAGAAAGTACAGGGAACAATACTATTCTCTGGCAAATCAATCACCAAAAGGGCATATCAACTGATCTATGAAGTTCTAGATCAGAAGACATGTGTTGTAATTTATTCTGTATATTCAGCATATTGGAAGTTCAGAATTAATGAGCCTTTCCCCAGGAGGATGTTTTAAAGTTAGCATGCATTCATGCAGAGGGCCAAATTTTCTGGTACTCTTTCCCAGCTTTGGAGGTTCACACTGGTGATACTAATGCTCTTTGAGAAACAACCGGTATTAGTTATTTTCTCCATTGTGATAAAATATCTGACAGAAGCACCTTTAGGAAGGAAAGATTTACCTTGGGTCACACTTTCAGGGTGCAGTCTATTTTGGTGGGGAAGTTCTGGTTGTAAGGTCACAAGGCAGCAGCTGGTCCCATGGACTCTACATTGAGGAGGATGAGTGAACTTAGTGCTCAGCTCACTTTCTCCTTCCTTGGCACATTCAAGGGTGGATCATTTCCCCTCATTTAACTCAATGTACAAACCCCCATACAGGTATGCCTAGAGAATTATCTCCTAATTGATTCCAGATTCTGTGATGTTGACAGTCAATCATAACCATCTCCTTGTATTGTACTTATAATACTATGTTCCCATAACCCAGGTTTCCCAGTTCCCCAATATTCTTACATTATCAGATGGGATGTTCTCCATAAATCATTCAGCACTTTGTGTAGAGTTCATTTATGACGCTGACCACACCTCTGCATTATGGTGACCTGTCCAAAGCCTGTTTCTTTCTGGTGGTGTCTTAACTAATCAGAAAGCCAGGGACAGCATTTTGTGCTGGTCATGTATGTAAGGGTTAGCCCACCTAAGTCACAGATTCCAGAAAGCCAACTGAGGCAGAAGTGCTGAGAAATAATTTCCCTGGACTGTGCTCCTGTAATCTGAGAAAAGTTGTTGCAACATCCTACAATCATACCTCACCTGAGACCAGACCCAGGCCTCAGTATCTCTGGAGATGTTCCTACTGATACCAGTCACAGGTTCCAGTTTCCCTGGAGATGCTTCTACTGATACCAGCCACAGAACCACCTAGCCCATTCCCCCATCTCCTCGCCGGCACTTCCTTGTAAACTCACTTCTTTGTGTGCTTGGGTGTGCAACTGCCATTTGGGGGACATTCTAATGCTGGTCATCCTAATCCCAACACAGGAAGGCTAGTTCCTGCCCAGTAAACCTGACTTCCTTTCCATGAGAGTCTTGACCTTTCTGAGCTTCCAATATGCTGAATATACAGAATACATTGCATCATGTTTTCTGATCTAGAACTTCACAGATTAGTTGATGGGCCCTTTTTGTGATTGACATACCAGAAAATCATATTGTTCCCAGATCTTTCTCAAACTCCAATATTCTTTGCTTAAAAATATGCAAATACACATAGCAAAATGCTCCACTGATGATTGCAAAAAAAATAAATGAACACATATAGTCTTAATTTTTTCTCTTCTCTGTGCACTGAGTCTCCCCTCAAAATGCTCAAAATGAACTTAACAGACAGGCAGGAGGATCTTTGTGAGTTCAAGGCCAGCCTGGTCTACAGAGTGAGTTCCAGGACAGCTGGGGCTACAGGGAGACCCTGTCTCGAAAAGACAAAAAAAAGAAAAAAAAAAAAAAAAAAAAAAAAAACAGTCAGACTTTTTCCTATTTCTCTCTGGTAGATGTTTATGTGGGATGCTTTTTATACTAAAAGCACTGATGGGCCATTCAGTCAGGTACCTGAGGAGAGGTAGCAGGCCATGGGAGGTGTGTGTGGTGTGCAGTCATGATAGGCAGTGTGTTCTTATTCATGCTCTTTTTAGGCATGGCTGTGTGCATTCCCTGTGAAGAGATCTTGCTCATCCACCTTTTGATAGGCACCCATGTAGGCAGTAGACATGTTTTACATACAGAGGGTCTCCTTCTGGATGAAGATGAGTGACTAGCATGCTCCACGTGGCTCCACCATGCTCACCTTTTATTTTATTTTATTTTATTTTATTTTATTTTATTTTATTTTATTTTATTTTATTTTATTTATTTCCGTATGTGTATGAATGTACTGTCTGCATGCAGGTCTGTGCACCCGTGTCGTGCAATGCCGCGGAGGTCAGAAGAGGGTCTCGGATTCCCCTGGAACTGGAGTTCTCCTGGAATGGAGTTTCAGACGGTTTTTGGCCGCCATGTGGGTGCTGGGGATCGAACCCGGGTCCTCTGTAAGAGCGGTTGGCGCTCTTAACCGCTAGGCCATCTCTCCAGCCCCCATGCTCACCTTTTTTGTGAACTCAAAACAACTTCCTGATCTCTACCTTCATTCTTTTATTTAAAATTCTTCTTTGTACTCCTATGTTCTGAAGTAAGGCAATTTTATGAAATTTAAAATCAAGATGAGACAAAGCAAAATATGACAGGGAAAAATCAATCTTCAGAAGAATCCATCAAATACTTCAGTCTTCTGACTGAAGACGTAGTTGTGTATTCTTCTTTTCAAGACATGTAATTTAAAAAATTTAAATTAAAATTTTAAACTTGAATTGTGATTGCAAATTCTGATCTCACCGAAAATCTAAAGTGGGGTTTTGATAAAGTAGAGATGATTGCATTTGGTGACATGTGACAAGTATTTATTATAATGCCTCATTTTTATTAGCAGATATTATTTGTGTGTCAAGCTTGGCCTTTAGAGAGGGATTGAATGGAATGCTGACATTTAGCTGAGAGCACACTGAGAACGTGGCCTTAGGATATGCAAACGTGTTGGGGGCCCTTCATTTTTTCCTCCAAGCCTCAGAGTCTAGACAGGGGAGAAGTATGCCAGTGATTTCATGATTCAAATTTAGGAATTCAAAAACAAGCTTTCTAAATAAGAACTCCTCTTAGAAGAGTGCTTCTCAGACTTGCTAGATGGAACATTCTGGATGTGCACAAAGAAACTACACCTTATTTAGTTATTTATTTCTTGAGGACTGAGAACTCCTCAGCTCTACTTTGCCTATTGATGCTCAAAGTGCCTCTACTGTTCTTCTTTTTTTCCTTTGTCCTTTTTAAATTTATTTTTTATTGTTATTAAACTTTTTCCAAAAATAATACAACATTTTTCAATTGAATTTAGAGTCACTTCTCTTTCCATGCACCCCACCCCACCTGAGTCCCTGCACTCTACTATACATGTCTTGCATCTTTTTCTGTGTCTTTCAAGAGTTTTTTCCAGTTCTTTTGTTGTTCTCTCTAACTTATATTGCTTATCTATCTATCTATCTATCTATCTATCTATCTATCTATCTATCTATCTATCTACATAAATATATGCATACATACCCATATTACCTGAATTGGAGGATTTTTTTTTTTTTTTTTTTTTTTTTTTGCTAAAAGATGTCATGTTTTCCTTAAGGAAGTGCTCAGAGGTTAATATGTGGCAAGCCCAAACAAGCATCAATCTTGCCCTTGTGCTCCACACTAGGGTCTTTCCCTTCCATGGTCCCCCAAATGAAGTCCATTAAGCATGTGTTCTGTCTTGATCCCCTGCACTGACCTCCATGATACAGCCCAGGAGTCCAACAATGGCAGTCTATACTCTGAAGAGGCTGAAATCCCATTAGCTGCTTGGTTCACAAGGTGGGTATCTCAGTAGTCCCCATCTGGCATTGAAGGTTTGGAAGATTCTTGGAGAGACATGAGTCTTCAGTCCATATTGGAGGGTTAGAAAGCTGAGTCTCATGTCTTTGAAGAGTGGCAAAAGCAGTGGCAACCACAGAGTAAATGCAATTGCCAGTAAAAATTGAAGACAGGTCAAACAACAGTGCTCACTCTTTTTTTCTTTTTGTCTTTTTACTAAGGTCTCAAGTTTTATATCTGAAGTACAATTTCTCTGGGCTTACTGATTATTTATTTCTGGTTGTACTTTCTTTTTGGATGCTTAAGGCCACACAACCCAGATTAACCAAGGGTTTTGTTTTCTTTAGGTCATTTGAGGATTTGGTCCTCAGGGGTCTCTTGGGATTTTTTTGGGGGGGGTGCAGGTGACTGTGGGAGCCCCTGGGTCTTTTCAGTTTTTCGCTTACCAGTTCCATCCATTCTAGAACAAAATCAGGTCTTGCTAGAATAGGATTTTTTTCCTGAAGCATGAGCAGACTTTCCTCTTTATAGATTGGACACTGGCTGAAGTCCCATTAGTGGATCTCTAAGACCTCCCTGAACAGGAAGACTGGTGACCCACATTTGCAGGACATTTCAAGAGATGCCCCCATACATAGTCCCCTAAGACTTGGTTGACCTCTGAGGGCAAGGAACAAAGTTGTCCCATAGGTCCCTCAGTCAAAATGGTATGGGCGTTAAGTATGGTCATTAAGTTCTCAGACAGGCTAAGTTACACTAGCCTGATACATTGCACCTTTATTAAAATTATATCTTATGCTGGGCATGGTGGTGCACGCCTTTAATCCTAGCACTCAGGAGGCAGAGGCAGATGGATCTTTGTGAGTTCAAGGCCAGCCTGGTCTGCAGAGTGAGTTCCAAGCCAGCTAGGGCTACAGGGAGAAGCTGTCTCAAAAAAACCAAAATATTGTATCTTTTGAAAAACAAACAATATGTTATTTCCATATCATATTTCTTGATTCATATTTTTCCATTTTAATTTTGTTACTCTATTTTCTTTTCTTTTTTATTTTTATTTTTTTAACAACTCTAGACCATGTCCCCCCCATTCCCCCACCCCACCAGAGCTCATGCATTCTGACAAACATGCCTTTCATCTCTTTCTCAGTCTTTCTAAATATTCTCCATGAGGAAGGTGACTGTTTTGAGCAGAAGTTCATCGTTTCAGTCAGTTCTTCAATGCAGCCCTTTCTGTTGTTGTTGTTGTTGTTGTTGTTGTTGTTGTTGTTTCCAATATGCATCACTCCCAACTGCTTTGGACAGAAGTTCAGGGGGCCATACACAAGAAATACATACAACTATGTAATTGGCACTAGCATCCACAGATGAGGGATACCATTCATCGTTTTTTTTTTTTTTTT
>VZQC01015040.1:0-20462 GCA_009823505.1 Rhizomys pruinosus | reverse complement strand
GTTCAATAATCTTTTTAAAATTTTATTTATTTATTTATTTACTTATTTATTTATTTATTTATATGAATGTACTGTCGGCATGTAGGTTTGTGCACCCGTGTCGTGCAATGCTGTGGAGGTCAGAAGAGGTTGTCGGAATCCCCTGGAACTGGAGTTCATCTCTCCAGCCCTCAATAATCTTAATGGTAGAGTGATTAACTTGAGTGAGAGCACAGTTTGAAAAATATAGCACCAAATTTTTTTCTGTTTAATCTTGTGACTAATTTACAGATGAATTTAAAATTTCACTGTAGTTTATATATGAACATTTTACAATGCAAGTTTCTCAACATATATGCTGAGCCATAAAAATGGAAGGATTTTACAAGGAATATAGGAGCTGGGAGTTAATGGAGAATATTCGACCTTAGAGAATGAATTCTACAGACTTCTATTTCAAAAGCAAATCATGTATATAAAATATGAAAAACTGTAAGACATTGGTTATCTGAATAATGTCTCCAGCCAATATATATATATATATATATATATATATATGCTCATATTTTATATGTATATGAAAGATTTGTTTTTTATCTATAATATAGAGATCTAATTTGACTAAGCAAAATTATGCCTTAATTAGAAAAATGTTTAAAATTCTACAGCTCTGATATAATCATCACAGTGATCACATTGTAAATATCAATGTCTTGTTTTAAGGATTAAACAATATTTTACAGGAAGACTTATTGGTAGGACATTTGCTTTAAATGAGAGTTAAGTTTCATATGTTTGAAGGTAGCTATATCTCAAAATGCTGAAACTCAAGACAGAAAATGATAGAATTGTCTGATGAATTTAATTCAGGAAAAAGAAAAAAATGTATATATGCACAGATTCAAGAAGAATTTCAGCTTTGTCTTTATGTATACTTTACCATAGAAAACATAAACCTATGTCAAAATAATTGAAAATTATGTACATATATATATTCATATATATTCACTCTTAAATACACATATACACATGACACATACTTATGGGCCATAGCCTCTTGTTCACAGCCTGTGTTGTTAAGGTACTTATTAAAAATAATCCCAAGTGCAACATGTTCCCAAATATATGTGTTGTTTGATACCATGACTTTGAAAAATATGAAAGAAAATAGGGCATGGAATTTTATCAGTGGAGAATAATGTTATTTAGATTTCAGCACAACAAAAAGTAAATTGAGGTAAAGTAATTATAGTATATTCTTTCTACATCTACTCTAAAGGTTATATATGCATATATTCCTAATAAAATCTATTAATTATTAGAGAACTGTGTAAATAAATGATTATATACAATAAAATTTTTAACATATTTATAGCATCTGAGATAAAAATCTTGTATATGAAATTTTCTTTTGCATTCTGGTTTGAAACTGATTTGTTTATAACCATTTTTATTATTGCTAAACTAAATAAACATATGTATGATTTGCTAATTTTGATAAGATGGATAATTTTGTTTACCTTGCTCTAGCTGTCCTTTTCCTTTTTCTTGGTAATAGTTGATCATGATTGTCAGTTAACCAAACAAAGAATGACTATAGCTTAGAAGCACAAAGATGATTCATGTTACTTCTATTTAATACATAAATCTAACTTTTGGTTCTTACCACATTCAAGAAATTTAGCATATAATATATTTTGCTGAATGATTTGGAAACCCACTGTTTTTATTTATTTAAATGTATCTTCATATTCATGATTAAATTATACGAGAATAAAAAATAAATTAAATTATATGAGAATATCTTCATATTCATGATTAAATTATATGAGAATAAAAAAAGCCTCATATATTTTACCTTAAACAGAATATTTGAAACTGATCTCACTAATAAGTCAAAGTAGAATCTTTTCAGTTCACAACTGATGCCTTGGCACAGGATGTGTTGGTGCTTCTGTACTTCCAGTCTTTGGCAATTGGTAAGACTACAACACCAATCTGAATTCAAGATCAGTGTGAGCTACCTTCAGAGATGCAGCTACCTTCAAAAACATGGAAACAAGGAAACTCTAAACCAAAAAGGAAGAAGATAGGAATGAATAAAAGAAGACAGACAGAAAGAGAGTGAGAGAGAGAGCAAGCAAGCAAGTAAGCAAGAAAAAAGAAAGAAAGAAAGAGAGAGAGAGAGAGAGAAAGAAAGAAAGAAAGAAAGAAAGAAAGAAAGAAAGAAAGAAAGAAAGAAAGAAAGAAAAAGAAAGAAAGTAAGAGAGGAAAGAAGGAAGAAAGAAAATGAAGGAAACTGTGGTCTTTAGTGAGCACCATTTCATAAGCTAAGTATCTTATTCAACAAGAGTGAACTAAGAGCCCCTCTGCACCAGACCTTAGGCCTTCTCTGCTAGCTAGTTAGAACCTTTCTATCCTGTTCCTCTCTGTTCTCCTTGGGTTGTGATAATCAACCACTTTCTGATTGGATTTAAAGTCTTGTTAACAAGATGAAGTCCTTACATGATACTGACATAAGTCTTGGGAGCATATGGTATGGTGGTTTGAATGAGTGTCCCCCATAGGCTTTAAGTGTTCAGACATTTTGTCTCCAGTTGGTGGCACTGTTCCCGGAGATCTTAGAAGGTGTGGCCGTGCTGGAGGAAATACGTCATTGGGCTTAGTGAGTTTAACAACCTCAAATAAACTCTTCCTTTTATAAGTTCCCTTGGTCATAGTGGTTTTATCACAGCAACAGAAAAATGACTAATACATATGGCTAGACAGGTGACAGGCTATAGGCAAGAACATCCTGATAGACAAAGAATTTAACTGAATTCTAACAACTTGTTTTTATACCCAGAGGTTAATGTATTATTTGACTCTCATTGTGGCAAATTCCTCATTCAACGAATGGTGATTAACATAAAGACCCACAACTGGACAATCTGCCGAGAATAAGAAACAGCAGAGTATTTATCTCTGACAGGGACATTTATAGCAAAGCTTTGTTCAACCAAAGCTCAGGGATCCTTGGGGGAATGGGAGGGCAGAAAGATTGTAAGACCCAGAGCTTGGTACTGGATGACCATAGGAAACAGTTTTCCAGACAGGTAGCCATGATACTTGAATAAATTCATCCCAAAGGTGACAGTATTCACAACTTCCATGTAAGCATAACCTAGACAAAAATCATAGCATAGAAGTTGGCAACCTATATATGTTGGGAAAGGTAGAGCTGCTTTCTTTAAGGGTTTGACATACAATAAGTTAACCAATGGGTGCAACCCCCAGCTGAGGTCATTTGGGGACAGAAATTTAATACAACAGGCCTTAACATATATGACAGAGTTCATGAAATTGGGAAGAAGTTATCAGAGGAGGTTGCAAATAGGGAATGAGGTTTAAATATGATAAAATATAGTGTATGAAATTCATAAAAGTGCAATAAAAATCAGATAAAATATGATTTGGATAAGAATTTGGTAATGTGAGTCCTTAGTATCCTAGGCCTCATGAAGATGTTCACTTTATAGTCAATGTGCCAAACATCAAAAGCATGTACTCTAGAAAGTGAAAAGAAGTAAATAACCATGATTCTCCTGCTAATAAATATCAGTAAACAATAATTTAAAATGCTGAGAGGGCAGGGAAGATTTTCTAATGGGTAAAAGCATTCAGAGTCAAGCCTGACCACCTGAATCTCATGTCTTGGTCCCATATTGTGGAAGGAGAAAATCAACTGTAGAACTTCTCTGAACTCTACAGAGGACAGGGCACACATGAATGCTCAAATGTATACACAGACACACATTTAAAAATAAAGAATTCTAAGAAATTACAACTACATTACTGTTAGTGAATATGGGCTTTACATATATAAATAGCTCATACTTTTAAAAACAGTACACATTCTATATTTGCATTGAGAAGAAGCATACTGACAGTCTTTATTTTACTTAATAAGAATAAAAATAAATTTAAAATAAAAATTTTGCCATGTGTTGAAGCCAAAATTAACTTATACTCTTGGAGGATGAACATGGCATAGGAAAATACACATACAAAAAAAACATAAATTACATGTAAAGTCCTAGCAGAAGTAGTTTAAAAGAAGAAATTAAGTAATAATTTATATATAAACAACAGAGTACTTGCCTACAATACCAGTAGTTATGAGGCTAAGACAAAATCAAACAAACAAACCTAAGGAACTAATGTTTGATTTCTATAAAACTACACATGGACTTCTTAAATTAAGCATTGATATAATGTTCTTAGATAAATCCATTTAACTCTTTTTCATATCCCATATGTCTTTTTCTAAATACCTTTAGTGTTAGCTATCTCTCCCAAAGTCTGTCCTCTACCTTGATGTCCCACTGGATGACACAGGCCAGAAATTAAAAAGCCCAGTACAAGGAATGGCCTACCACTTTTGGAGTTCTTGGCCATTTATTCTCACAGATCCCCAAACATTACAGGTTATAGCCATTGCTCTTTCTCCCCCCGCCCTCCCCGAACTTGATGGCAAGATCCTATTATTGAAGACACCACACACCTGAGTCATGGAATATGGAGAAATTTAGTTGGGATCTTCATTCCTACTGGTTAGCTTACTTTCATAGTCCTGGAATGTGCAGTGCTCACTTCCAGAGGAGAAAAGTAATCATTGATCTTATCCAGCTTTTAACCAAGTGAGCTACAATAATGATTGGCAATAATCCTGGCAAGATCTACCCTGTGGAGTAAAAGTGGAATGAACAATAAAAGAATAACCAAGCATTTTATAACTAAACTTAAAGCCCGAGCCACAAGACTGAATCCATAATATGCAAAATTATTTGGCCCACAGCCTGTGGCTAGATAGATAATAAACTGTAGGCGAGTGCTAAGTAAATACAGTACTACACCAATTCTTAATGATTTATCACATATCCCCATAGATTTTTTTCTTCTCTCACACATCATTAAAGAAGCAGTTTCTTGCAGTAGATTGAGATTAACACAGAGACCCACAACTGGTCAAAATGCAAAGAATAAGAGATTGTAGAGTGCTCTGTCCTAAATGGGACATGTACTTCAAAATACCTCATCCCAAGACTCAAGAATCATCACAAAAGAAGAAGGAGAAAGTTTGTAAGAGCCAGAGCACATAAATGACTGTAAGGAACATTAAGGAACATATAAAACAGGTCAGTTGCACATAGAAACTCATAGCTGTTGTGACAACATGAATAAGACCTGTGCAAACTGAATCCAGAAAAAATTCACACATGGAGGTGAGGTGGACATGAATCCCACCCCTGACTAAGGAGCTATTGCCTAACTGCAAGAAGTTGGAGAGTCATGTTTTGAAGGGTGATTCCCCTTGTAAGTGGATGACACTTGAGAGTATGGACTCAGACCTTAATGTATTTGGGTAAAACAAACTGCACTTAGTGTAGATTTGGGGAAATGACTATGACCAAAATTCATTTTACAAAAGTGTCAAAGAATCAATAAAATATTGTTTAAAGATGTGTTTTAAAGACTTTTCCTAATAATCATAAAATATATTCAAAAGTATTTCAACTTGTGTATAACTTAAGTAATTGGGATTATTTCTCTTATAGCACCTACATTAAAGAAAATTAAGAAAATAGCAGTGAGAGAAATATTTAAAGGCAAGGGAATCTACCAGAATCAAAACAGACTTCTGACACCACTAATAAAAACACAAATAAGGTTAGGGTTTGTTGAGGGAGGTCTTCAAGGACCTATGTATCTTAACAAACAAGCAGGAAAGATTGCCCGAATCCTAACCTTGTAGTGTCACTCTGGGAAAACCTCTACAAGGCATCTGTCT
The DNA here is from genome assembly GCA_009823505.1 of Rhizomys pruinosus. Taxonomy (NCBI): domain Eukaryota; kingdom Metazoa; phylum Chordata; class Mammalia; order Rodentia; family Spalacidae; genus Rhizomys; species Rhizomys pruinosus. The sequence goes on along the minus strand of VZQC01015040.1, from coordinate 14,653 downwards.
ATCCAACCTTGAACTAAAGTCACCTTTGTCATCAATCCTCACAATCAAGGGATATTGCTTCAGAAAACCTTACATAATTCTCTCAATTTATGAGAAAATAAACTTTCCCTTTGTTCTAGCACTTTAACATGCACATTCTTTACATGTGTATTCTCACAGCACTATTCTCTTTGCATAAATGTAACAGTCCTCAAAAGATCTTAGTGGTATGTAAGTTAACATATATAACTAACAAAATTATACACACTAATATTATCAAAATCGATAATTGCTGATGCAACCCCTCATGCCTCCCATCCTGGCCTCCCACCCTGGCCTCCTGTTGCATGGAGAGTTACTGAGAGTTAAGAGGTAGTGCCTTCTTGAGTCTTTGTTATGTGATGTTTGGGGTTTATGTTTAGAGCCATTCACAGAGAATGTCTGCGTGTGTGCAGTTGTGGGACTCTACTATTCTCATCTGGTGCAAAGAAGTCTTCTTTTCTGGGTGGTGTCTGGAATATTTGTCTGTAAATATAAGGATACCTCTTTTGTATTTAAGGTATCATCTTACCTTATTCTAGCGATGTGTCACCCTTGGGGATTTCTCTAATATCGATGACTTCAATTGTCTACATCTGGCTATGTTTATAATCCCATATATGAGTTTCCTTACACTGAATAGGCTTTAGGGCTGGCCAAACCATGAAGATTATGTGGTTTCACGGACAGGTTGACTACATTCAGCTTCACCCATCCAGGACTCACAGAACATTGAGGAAGAGGGGATGGAAAGATTGTAAGAGTCAGGGAGTTGTTGCAAGACCAAACAGAAATGAATCCTACAAGCTTCTGGGACCTTGTTCCTATGAACCTACAGCATTGGTATCAGCATGCACAAGACCCATGCAAGCTCATCTGAACAAAAACCCAGCATAGAACTGCAGAAATGGGTATCTGAGCTCAAACTTACCTGAAGAAATATTGGCAGCTGATGTCAGTCATGTGAGGAAGACCTGTCCTTCTTTAGGAAAGGGAATCCAGGTGGACTCACTACGGCTCAGGAGATCAGCTGGTATTGAGGACTGGATTGGGAGAGTAGTTTAGCGCAATAGACACTCTGGGGGTGGGGGGCCGTGGGAGCGTGTCAAAGGAAAAGCAGGTATAAAGGCAATTAGGACTGAAAAATTGTATATGAAACACAAAAATTCAATTAAAGATTATTTTTAATTCAGTGTTTTAGGAAAAATAAAAAGTAGAATTCCCCTTTTAGGGGATGGAGAAGTGGCTCACCAGAGCAGAGCATGGGTTGCTCTTGCAGAGGACCCAGGTTCCATTCCCATCACCCACATGGTGGCTAAAAACAATCTAACTTCAGTTCCAGTGAATCCAACACCCATTTCTGACATCTTCAGACATTGCAGGACACTGGTGCACTTACAGACATGCATACAATCATACACATAAAATACAATAAAATATTTAAATTATTGATTTTTAGTTGAGGCTTTAGAGATGGCTCAGCAGTTAAGAGCATTGCTTGCTCTGGCAGAGGAGCCGGGTTTGATTTGCCGCATCCACATGGTGGCTAGCAACTGTCTGTAACTCCAGTTCCAGAGGATCCAGCACCCTCTTCTGATCTCTGTGAGCATTCCACTACATAGGTGCAGTTACATACATGTGGGAAATACACTCATACACATAAAATCAAAGTCATAAATAAAATATTTTAAAAGAATTATTTTAAGAGCACATTAGAAACTCTAAAATATGTTCCCTCTTCCCCATTGGAAGTAAATGTGAGACTTCACTCCTCCCAAACAAATTCTCTATGATTGAGCTCTAACTCTAGTCCTTTTTTTCAATTTTTATTCAATGACAGAGTACAAACAACTTATTGAGGTTTGTACCACAGACTGGTCTGAAACTGGCAGTCCTCTTGTTCCTGCTCCCCTAGAGGTTGTCATACAGTAGTCTAGCCACTATTTCTTTTTAAACACTATTTTTTTTTAGATTAGAAGATACTCTATCCTTTTTAAGCAATGTCAGAAATGTTAAAGAAAAGATATGCACCCTTATGGAAAGCAGAATTTGTAATATACATTCTAAACCAGTTGACATAGGAAGGCACAGTACTGAAAAGGGTTTTAAGGGGATTGATTGTTCCTCCTTGCCATTCATAGTAAAAATAAGTAAGTGAGCTAGGTGTTAAGGTACAAGCCTTTAATCCCAGCATGTGGAATGCAGAGGTGCAGATCTCTTTGAGGGCAAGACAGTCTGATCTAGGTAGTGAGTTTTAAGTTAGCCAGTGTTGCATAGTAAAATCCTGTCCAAAATCAATAGAGAATGATTGATAGATTGATAAATGGATAGACAGACAGATAGATAGATGATAGATAGATAATTAGATAAAGATTTATTTAAAAAGATAGGAAACAACCAGAACTGTCTTATTTAAGAACTCCAGAGTCTCAAAAATAGACAAAGATGATAAAATTACAACAGTGTGATTTAGAAAAAAAGTTAAATTCTCTATGTGATTCTTTGGCTAAAACCTTAGAAATACTAGAAGATGAAAGAATTTCATTGGAAAAAATTAAATTGCTCACAAGATTGACTTTGTTCCTCACAGATCTTCTAAATCAAAGAAGAGGGCCATTATCTATTCAGGAATATAAAAGAGATTAAAGCTAAAAGATATTTGGATCAGGCTTTTATATAATGAAATCTAAGGGACAGAAAGACAGAAAAAAATGGGATGGGGGTAAGTGCTGATAAACCTCCTATCAGGTGGTGAGGAAGAAGGCCTGTGAAAGCTATGCAGCTACAAATATGCAAACTCCATGGGCCATGGCAAGTGTTAACTAGGAGGAAACCCCCAAAAGCCCAGATCATTTAGGCAAGTGCCAAGGATGATTCCCAGGTTTAAAACATATTTATTAAACTGCCAGTCTTCTGGATGGGTTTCAGAATTGCTGTAGACAAATGAGTCTCTTTCGCCTTCTTTTCTAATCTTTTTTAAAGGAAATAGCTATCACTCTAGAGACACAGCTGTGCCAAGATTGTGTGCCATGGAGTGCTAAGAGGAAAGTCTTTCTAATTGCATAGGTCTATAAAAGGACGAATGGGATCCAGCAATAAGATATATAAAAAAAAAGTTTGGGGTGAGAAACATGATTTAGATGAGATTTTGGACTTTGAGATGACTAGGTGAGAAGACGAGTTTTATAGAAGAGATTTTGCAGGAGAGAAGATAAGATGATAAACAGAGCTGATAACCACGGGAAGGCAATCTGAATTTTGAAGGGGTGTGCACAAGTGGCCATCTCTAGGCAAGGGAACTATGCCTCAAGTCACTTAGTAATTCAGGAGACCTATGGACAGGACATAGATCCAGAAAATATGACCGGCCTCCGCGAGGTAAGCATGATCCAGGATCTCTGTCCAACACCTGCAGGACAACAGGGGTTTATCTCTTCAGCCTCAAACTAGACTACTCTGCCAACAACCTGAGAAAATTATTTGGGATCTTGCTTCAATTAAGCTTTTAAAAATAGAACAGAAAAGATCATCAAATTTGGGAAGGCTTAGACAATTTTTATAAAGCTATCTTTTTCATGGAAGGCAAACAATTGATCAATCAGCATTCAATATTCAGAGAATATTATCATCTCACCAATGTGATTATTATGTGGAAGGTATTTTATCAGCCAGATTGATTATTATATGTATCTTGAATAAAATTACCCAGCTTATTTTAGTCCATAAAAATCGATATACATAAGTATATTTTCATAGCCAACTATAAATAAAATTATCATTATCAATTTTATAATGAATTGAAACCAAATTCCCTGAAATTACAGCTTAATTTCAGGGAATTTCAACATTGCCTGACGTCATATTTCAGTAAATAATTAGAGAAAAGGGAACAAAAAAAGAGAGAGAAAAACCTATTCAAAGAACTGACCAAAACAGTAAACTTCTGCATCAAAAAAGGTTATAAAAGACTGAGAAAAAGATGCAAGACAGGACTTAACATGTATGACAGAATCCATGAACTCTGGTGGGAGGCAGGATATAAGGGGTAGGTTTGGATGGCGGAATGAGTCTAAATTTAATTAAGAAATGTATGAAATGCACTCAAAAAATTAACTTAAGAAAAAAATAAGATTCTGTCTACATATAGGTATGTATTATATAAGATAAAAGACTTTCTTTTATAAATTTACATCTTATTTTTAATCACATTTTTACTTATTGTGAATGTGTACATTTTCATGTATGATGCGTATGTGTGGGTGTGCACATGCCACAGTGCTGGTGTGGAGGTTAGAGGATGATAACTCTGTGAATTTGGTTCTCTCCTTCCACCTGTTCATGGGCTCCAGGGTTTGACTTAGGTTGTTAAGTTGCATTGCTAATAGCAAGCACCTTTACTGCTGAGGTGAGCCACCTTGCCTGCAACAACATCCCTTAGTTTTCAAAAAAATAAATAAATAAAATTTTTTTATTGGGAAAGGGAAGTCAGAAGAAGTATGAGAGAGGAGGGAAAACCCCAAAGCCACAAACCAGAGTAGGTGACTACATAGTGCTAGCACGGCAGCTGGGCTGCCAAGAGCACTGTCCAGTGAAAGTTTTGTGTAAATTTTTGGTAGATTCATCTTTCAGCAGTGGAAGCCTGTGTGTTTGGAAGGCAGCAATTGTGGCAACATTCAGGACTCCCTACCCACTACCTAGGGAACACCTGGGGCCCCTTCATCAGCACCACGCTAGGTTTTCCTGCCCCTGGACCCAGATTCAGACGTTGAGCACAATGAAAAAACAATAACATGAAAAAACTCAAGTAATAAGTCTCCACTAAATACTACCAGTTCTGTAGAAGATGCCTATAATGAGGATTCCTAGATGTAGCCCAGGACACAGATCTTAAAAGAACTATTATAAACATGATCAAAGAATTCAAGGAATTTAAAGAACACACAAACAAACAAATCAAAGAACTAAAAGAAGATAGGGATAAACTAAAAGAAGGTAATGATAAACTTCAGAATGCATTCACAAAAGATACAGAAATAGTGAAGAAACTCAGGCTGAATGGAAAAGGAAAGTGGAACACTCAAACTCTCTGGAAAGGGTGGGAGAAAGCCTCAGTAACAGAATGAGTGAAGTAAAAAGTAGAATATCAATTGCCTACTGTTGGTGTAGAGAAAGGCTACTGATTTTTCTAGGTTTATTTTGTATCCTGCCACCTCACTGAAGTTCCTAATCATTTCTAGGAGTTTCCTGGTGGAGTCCTTAGCATCCCTTAAGTAGACAATCATATCATCAGCAAAAAGGGATAGCTTGACTTCCTCTTTTCCTATTAGAACTCCTTTAATTTCCTTTTCTTGCCTTATTGCCCTAGCAAGGAATTCAAGCACTATGTTGAAAAGGAGTGGTGACAGGGGNCCAAAATCTTACAATGATACTAAATATTGTTTTTTTCCCAAGGTGCCTTTATGGGTCTGAGGAAGAATTAGACTATCTTTTTTGGGTGATTTTATAAATTAAATGAATTTGGCGTTGTTATTAACATTTCCTGATATTGGGAATATCTGAAATCCCAGGACAGAATGTGTCTTTCCACCTCACATTTGCTAAGTTACAATTTCCATTTATTCTTGTTTCCCTTTAGAGACACATCTAGAAAATAAGCTCTCCTTTGAAAAAAAACAGACTATTTTGGGTTGAATTTCTATTGTTAATGAAGATATTTCTTAGTTCCTCCTCTAGAGATTAAATATGCCAACCAGTAGGGAGAATATTGTGCTGGTAACTCTGTGTTAACTGCACATATTTATAATGTTATTTGCTTCATTAACATAGACCTAGGATCCCCAAGGCTCTTATTTTGAAAATATTTTAATATGCATTTAAAGCAATCTGATCACATTTTTTATTGATGTACATATTGGTCTCTAAAATAAACACCATAACAGTTGAATTAAAATTTTTAAGTTGTCCCGTGGAGCAAGGATATATCTTCTTCCAAAATCTTCAGAATTATAAAAACACTAATGATGAAATGGAAGCAGATCAGTATCTAATTTTTCTAGTCAGGCCAATATTTATTTGATAAGTAATACATTAGATATTCTAAAGAAAATATAGGTCTTGATTTAGCTAGAAAATGGCTAAGCCACCGTTCGTGCTAAACTTTGAAGAAATTGCCATCTATCAAGAAACCTGTAGCACAGTGGGCAAAGTTCAATACACTGCAATAAGAAGGAGAATATGAAGGAGTGAGGGATGAGTGCAAGCTCCTGGAGACAGAATGAATATTGTTTTGTGTCACTAAGTGATAAGCCAAACGTACAAGAATGGATTTATGGCATAAGCTAAAAAGCAAGAAAATGCTTCCAGACCCAAACATCAATATTTTCTTCAAGTATGTGAAACAATGAAATAGAAACTCTGAAGAAAGATTTACACAGAATTTACGTTCAACCTGAAAGGGACCAAGGCCATAGTAATCTTTAAATAAGTCTATAAAAGATACAATTCAAGTAAGAGAGGCCAAGGGACTCTATTGTATATTCTTCCCCTGTCATCAGTGATTTATTTTTCCCAAACTAGTAAGAGGCTGTAAATACATATCAGTTTATTAAAGAGAGTGGCTGTTCAGGAAACAAATCCAAATTAGGTCTTCTTTAAACAAATCTCACTGTAATAAACATACTGAAAGTAGCCTTAAAAATACAAAACTGATGACTGCTATCATTTACTAACTTTCCATTATTACTGATGTTTGGATAAATATGTAACTGTCTTGAGATACTAAGCATAAATTTTACATCAAGGAAAGTAAAATCTGTCAGAAATAATATGTTTTTGTTTTCAAAAACTGTTCCTATCACATAGGCAATGAAATGTGTTTTGACAAGACCATTTAACATATCATAGTAGACTGTATCTACAATGCTAAGACACCCATGTATAATGATGTTTCCTTGGTCCTTAAAAGAAACTTTACAAAAAGACAGAAAGGAAAAGAAAACTGAAACAAATTAAACCTGTGTCTTCCAAAGTACTAAACAGGGGAGATAATCGTTTTTATTCTATTTCGATTTGTTTTGAGTTTCAACATTACTTAGAAAACTATTACAGAAATAGTAAATTCTAAATTTCACTTTCATTTCAAAGTTGCATGTTATAAATGTAATAACAAGCATGCATATAAATACTATGGTTTAATGACCCTTTTCCTAAAAATGCTACAGAGATATTAGGATTATTTCTAATGATAATATACCATTAAATAATAAAGCCTAATTCTTTCTTTGTTGTTATAGTTTGCATTATCATAGTCGATTAGGCTTAAGCAATTTTAATAAACAGGGAGAATATTTTAATACCTTAATATATCCTAAAACAGGGTTTAATATGTGGGTATATATTAAAGCTCTTTGTCAAAAACAATTTGCTCTTGATATATCAGCAAATATGCATATAAACATAACATCTATTCATCAAATTTTAATTTGTTTTTCAAAGGCAGTAACTTTAAGTGTTATAATTTCCCTGTGAGAGAAAAAGGCATTAAAAGTCATCACATCATATCCTCCAAACAGTGAATTAACAAATGTAAAGAGAGTCAGCTTGTAAATGGGAAAATGATTAAACTTGTACCTATGGCACACAGCATTAAGTCTTAGCTGTTTTCTATTCTGACATTCAACCACATACAGATTGTCATCTCACTGGCAAGGCACCTGTGCTGCTTAGCTTTAAATGTAAACCTGCCACAACCTAGAATCACCCGGGAAGAAAGCCTCCACTGAGGAGCTTCCTAGATCAGGTTGACATTTGGTCATGTCTGCCATGGACTGCCTTAATTGTGGATAGATGTAGGAAGACTCAAGCCGTGGTTGTGAGGCACTGTGTCCTAAGCACAGGGCCCTGAACTGTGCAAGGGAGAAAGCCAAGAATAGCAAAAGCGAGCAGCATCATGGGTGCATTCCTTTATCTCAGCTCAGACAGTATTTTAATCCAGTAGATGAACGGGGGCATAGAAAAATATGCTAGCATGTTTTCTGGGAATTTGAGTAGTTTACTATTATAAGATGTAACATTGGGGCAGTAGAAGTTGTAGAAGATGATTATTCTAGAAACAGAAATGAGTAGCATAATGATAACAAGATGCTCCATATTGTGTGGATGGACTTGGAAAAATTAAATTTATGATCTGGGATTGGTCAACATGTATATTTCAGTGAAAGGGTTGTCTTTATGATTATCCTATGACAAACTCCTGGAAGAAATTCTGTATGGTAAAAATATTTTTGTGTCATGCTGAATGAGGCTTTGTGTTATGTTGTATCACTTTGATCACATAAGTATCTTCCTTTTTTTTTTAAAGTGGTGAAAATTTATTTTGTTGACACAGAAGATTTTTTCAGTAGAGGGGAAACATTGTCAAAATTGTGTTTTGAAGTTATATAACTCTGGGAAAAACAAGAGAAAGGGCTAAACTTGATAAATATACAAAACTATGAGAATAACTTATGAGAATAGTATACAATGCTCCAATTAAAAGTGAAATCACAGAGGAAAATTTTAAAAAGTGTGCACAAATATCTTTTAACAGTGACTTACAGGGCTGATGAGATGTCTCATCTGGCAAGTGTTCTTGCTACCTGATCTGACAACCTATGTTCAATTTCTGGAACACAAATAGTGAAAGGAGAGAACCAACTCTGGCAAATTGTCCTGTAACCTCCACACACATGCCATAGAACAGTCTGTCACATCCCCCACAAATAACGAATAAAGAAGTCTAAATTATAAATAATTTAACAACTTGTCATTTTGGTTACAGAAACTTTTATTCCTTTATAGAATTCTATTGATTATTTTGTCACAATTACTCCTACTAAGTGATTCTTGTTCTCAACAAAGTAACCATTCTCTTCCCTCTTTTTTACATTCTTAATGGCCTTTGTTTTCATTTGTATTTCAAAGGTTCAACTTTTGAACAAATTAAAAAAAATAACTAAAAAAATCCAAAGAAAGTTGTGATGAAATTAGAAGTTTGTGGAATGGTGGGATTCCCAACTATAAATCTTAGTATTAGAATTCTTTTTTAAGCTTAACACACTAGGAAAAGAAAATAATGAAACAGGTTTAGTGCCGAGAAAGTTTTACATATACTTCATTATATTCTTGAACATGCAAACCCATAACTTTTATTCTTATGAATTTGATGAACAAGGAACATATTTTCTTGTTGATACCTCCAAGGATTTCTTATTTACTCTAGCTAAACAAAAATCTAATAGAAGACAATCAATGAAAATGGATGATGTTCTGAATACTTTTCCAGTAAAGATTCATATATAAAATATCTTATGTGAAGTTATAAAGAAATAATTGATCCTTGCTCATACTTTAAGAATGAAAATAAACAGCAGCAAGAGATAACTGCAATCATTAATTGTTAAGAGAGTATAGGACTGTATTTTTATAGATTATGCTATAATATATGAATAACAAACATTTCAGAGCAGAAACATATGTAACCTATTTTTAGGAGCTGAATCATGCCTCCTTTCCCAAACTCGTATCCTGAAGTCCTAAATTCCAGTATTTCAGCATGTGAAAATCACTGGAGATATTATGGTCTTTAAAGAAATCATGAAGATAAAAGGAGGCACTTATTGTGGATTTTATTTCTCAATTTTCAACAGTCAAGTTTCCTCATACAGCAGATAGTTATTAACACAGAAAACACCACTAGCCAACTAATTTACAGTTGCATTTCACATAGGAAGGAAGACATTGCACCCATAAAGGGACATGAACACACACACACCCACACACACACACACAAGGATAAAAGGCCACATGGGGAACAGTAAGAAAGCAAATATTTGTACGTACAAAGAAGATAGATCTTTCTGAATTTGAGACCAGTATGGTGTACATAGCAAGTTTGAGGCCAGCAGGGACTACATGCTGAGGGCCAAAACAAACAAACAAAACTTAACAATATTTGTGTCCCCATATGTCATTCTAGGTTGATTTATTCATTGGAGCCTGGTCAACCTGCCAAGAGTCTTACCCTTAAGGAGACTGAGTGTCCCACTCATACCAATGGTTGTTTCCCAATATTTCCTCAGGTAGAATTGGGATTTTGTATCCTCTTCCCTATGTCTATGCTAGGACTGTGTGGTGCTTCAGTTTATTGGGGACTTGTGCATGTTGTCACTATTGCTGTCAGTTTATTTTGGGTGTAAGTGACCAGTTGTCTGGAAAACTCTGTCTCCTTGTAGTCATCCACAGCATTTCTGATTCTTAAAATCTTTCCTCTCCCTCTTCCACATTGATTATTGGAAAGCAGAACTTTAATAATGATGTCCTATCCAACAATAGGAAATCTGTACCAACTTTTCCTCTGAATGTTGGCCAGTTGTGTCCTCTGTGTAAATTACCATCTACTGTATTAGAAAACTTCACTGCTGAGAAGGTAAAGATGTATTAACATGGGAATATGACATAAGACCTTAGAAATCAGTATATCTATTTAGCAGAGCAATTGTATTAGCCTCTCTCCCATAGCCTGAAAGATATCTAGCCCCAGGTTCCTCAGCCAGATATAAATGTCAATATGGGCTCCATCTTACAAAGCAGATATTAAATCCTATTTGGGGACAAAAACATGACTCTGTAAGTCTTTCTATATGGATATTTACAAATGATGTTAAAGTACAGGAAATTTGATGGAGGAGTTAATAATGGGGGATAGTGAAGGTATGAAAATATAATGAAAATATGTTGTATGAAATTCACAAAAGTTTAAGATAAAAAAGGGGCTGGGGAGATGGCTCAGCAATTAAGAGAACTGGTTGTCCTAGCAGAGGATCCAGGCTCCATTCCCAGCACCCACATGGTGGATAACAATCTCCGTTATTCCATGTCCACGTGCTCAGATACCCTCTTCCTGCTTCAATGGACACTGCACACCTGTTGTGAACTTACATACATGTAGGTAAACACTCATACATAAAGTAAAAATAATAAAATATTTTTTAAAAATTAAAGAAAATCTTATCCTATGAAAGCACAGTATACCTAGGTGTGTAATAACAGCAGAGTCCTGTTGAGCCTGAGGTGGGGGAGCTTACCACTTCCAGGAAAGATTGAGACTCCATTTATACTGCACAATCTGCTCTTGTTGATGATGCTTCTCAAGCATGGAAGGGTTGACAAGAAACTGTAAAAATCCTTCCAGACTGACAGGGGCCTTATATACATGAAAAAGAAACAAAAAGTATTCATTCTTTTTTTTTTTTTTTTTGGTCTTTTCGAGACAGGGTCTCCCTGTAGCCCCAGCTGTCCTGGAACACTCCCTCTGTAGACCAGCTGGCCTTGACCTCACCAAGATCCGCCTGCCTCTGCCTCCCAAGTGCTAGGATAAAGGCGTGCGCCAACACGCCGGATTCAAAAGTATTCATTCTTAAATTAGAAATAAAATGAAAAGAGACAGCACCAGGAGAAGCCAAGCATAACAAATTGACCTTCAACTTTCAGCAACTAGAATTGTAGGATCATTTATTAAACAAATTTCTGTAGTTCAAATAAATGATACTGTAATATTAGTACGGAAAGACATGTTATTCTTCTTGAGAATATATTATTATTACTATATCGTTAAAAACAGTTTTATTATTTGATTATTTATTTACATTTAGAACAATGAGAGTTTTGTCTGCTTGAAGTTAAGTGCATCTATGGTGTTCAATGCTTATGGAAGTCAGAAGGCGGCATTGGGAATCCCTGGAATGGGAATTAAAGATGATTGTTAGGTGCCATGCAGGGTCCTGGGAAATGAACCTACGTCTTTTCAGTCAGTGCTCTTAACTAACAAAGCCACCCCCCCACCTAAATTTTATGTTTTATTTTGATACCAATTGAATATTCAATCAAATAATTCAAATTGGTATAAAATATGGCAAGCTTTATAAGTTTATTAAACGGTCCAATAAAAATAGAAAAAATTGCAATCTACAACAAAGAAATTTTTTAAACAAAAACCATTTGACTATATGAACCCAGTATGTAACACTTTCTACGAGAAGGGAATTTGGGGAGTTTTTCAAAATATTTAAGAATTGAATCTTCGCGTGCTTGTCTGGAAGGATTGCTATATTCAACCTCAACTCCCCTGGCTCCACAAAATATTGCCAGAATCCGGGTTGGAAAAGTTGTAACCGGCCCAGAAGAAACATACAGATTTTCAGGTCCTCAAACATTAAGCTTGTATGAACTTACAACAACGGTGTTAACATGCACAAGACCCATGGCAAACTCACTTCAAACAAAAACCGCCCAGCTAGCACTGGGTGAGTGGGAAGCAGTCCTCCAAACCTAGCTAAGAAACTATTGGCATCTGAATGAGGAAGAGTATATCTTCTTCAAGGGAGTGACTAGATAACAGCGGATGAACTTGTCTCCAGCAACATCTGGGTACAAATGCTGAGGGATAGCCTTACAATCTTGACGAATGCATGAAATCCTGTGGGGGTAGGGGGACTATGGGGTAGTAGATGGGGAGTATAAATTTCATTAGGATCTATTTAAGAAATGCACAAAACTAATCAAAATACATTATAAAAATTTTGAAACCCTATTAAAAACTATGAAGATAATTTGAAGAAAGTCTGTCCCCTGCCTGGTGCCCTGTTTTTGTTAGATAAGCTTCAAATATACACATGCAGTCATACATTTGCTATATGCGTATTTTTCAGTAGGACTCCTGACTTAACCATTTCCTCTGGTTCTTCCTACTATTCTAAGCATGTTTTATTTATTTTATTTATTTTATTTCTCCCCTCATTTCCCCTGTACACCCATAGCTCCTCTCCCTCCTCAGTTAAAGTATGCCCATTTCCCCCTTTCCCCTTAATATTAACAGCACCTGACTCATAGTAACATGCTCTCTTGAGCTCTTTCCATTAACCCCCAGGATCCTTTCAATTTCCTCGCTCTGTGGTTACATCAGGATATTTATTTACATATAAGGATTTGGATCTAAGAGTCACAAATGTCAGAGATCATATGTTAATTTTGCCCTAAGTTCCATAAATTTACATGCAAATTTCATAACTTAATTTTACTCTTTACAGCTGATAGAACTCCATTGGTAAATGTGATACATTTTCATTATCCATTATCAGTTGTGAGAGACATTTAGTTTGTTTTGCTTTGTTTTCTTTCCATTTCTTAGTCTGTAAAAACAAAAAAAAAGCAGAAACAAAACATGATTGTACAAATACCTTGGTATAAGGATGAGTCTCTTGTATGCATCCCAAGGAGTGATATAACTGGATTGTATGGTATATATAGTTCTCCATAGTGATGTTCACAGTGGTTGCACCAGTTTGCAATGCCATTAACAGTGGAGAAAGTTCTCCCTTTCCTGTCATACTTGCTAGTATTCAGTGTCATTTGTTCTGATTTAGTTTTGCATTTCCCTAATTACTAAGGATGTTGAACACAATTTAAGGTGTTTCTTAGCCTTTGTTATTTCTTCTTTTCAGAGACCTTTATTCATATTTGTAGTCCCTTTTTAATTGGGTTATGGTATTCTTGCTTCATGTTTTTTTAAGATCTTGGATCTTAGATATTGGATATTAACCTTTTGTTAGATTAATAGCTCCTGAAGATTTTTCTCCTACTCTGCAGGCTTCTGTTTACTTGATTGGTTGCTTACTTTGCTGTATGAAAGCTTTTTAACTCAGGAGGTTTCATTTGTCTATTGTTGACCTTATTTCCTGAGCAACTGATGTCTGATTTAGAAAGTCCTTTCCTGGGTCTACATATTGTAGGGTATGTCTGAAATTTTCTTCTAACATTTTCATCTTGTCAGGCTGCACATTTTGGTTTTTTATCTAACTGGAGTTGAATTTTTTGCAGGGTAATAGATATGGGTCTAATTTTATTCTTCTACAGATGGAGATCAAGTGTTGCCAGCACCATTTGTTGAAGATGGTATGATCTTAGTACCTTTTTGGTAAATATTAGATGGTTGGAATGGCCTGTACTCATATTTGTGTTTTTGTTACATTGGTGTACATGTCTGTTTTTGTGCCAGTACCATGCAGTTTTTATTTCCATAGCTTTGTGATATATTTTGAGATCTGGTATTTTGAACATTACTCTTTTTGCTCAAGGTTGCTTTGGCTATCCTTGGTCTTTTATGATTCTTCATGAATTTCAGGGTTTTTTTTTCTAGTTCTGTGAAAACTGTCCCAGGGACTTTTCTTGGCACTACAATGAATCTATAGATTACTTTTGGCATGATGGTAATTTTCAGGGTATCTTATTCTAATAATCCTTTAGCTTGGAAGTATTACCACCTCCTTGTGTCTTCCCCATCTCTTTCTTCAAAGATTAACATCTTCATTTAATACTTCTTTAATGTCTTTTGTTAGTTTTATCCTTAAATATTGTTTTGAGGATACTGTGAATAGAAGCATTTTCCTGAACTCTTTCTGATGGCTTTAACCTGTTATTTGTTTATAGAAAGTTTACTGATTATGTAAATTGATTTTATAACCTGCTACTTTTCTGAATGGTGTTGGTCATTTCCAGGAGTTTTCTCGTGGAATTCTTGAGATTTCTTGTATATAATATC
>VZQC01015038.1:992380-1033819 GCA_009823505.1 Rhizomys pruinosus | reverse complement strand
TTTTTGTATGTGTATGAATGTATTGTCTGCATGCAGGTCTGTGCACCCGTGTCGTGCAATGCCGCGGAGGTCAGAAGAGGGTCTTGGATTCCCCTGGAACTGGAGTTCTCCTGGAATTGGAGTTACAGACGGTTCTTAGCCGCCATGTGGGTGCTGGGGATCGAACCCGGGTCCTCTGCAAGAGCATCGGTGCTCTTAACCGCTAGGCTATCTCTCCAGCCCTTAATTTTTTTTTAAAATTTATTTCTGTATGTGTATGAATGTACTGTCTGCATGCACGTCTGTGCACTCCTGTCGTGCAGTGCCGCAGAGGTCAGAAGAGGGTGTCAGATTCCCCTGGAACTGGAGTTCTCCTGGAATTGGAGTTTCAGACAGTTCTCGGCCGCCATGTGGGTGCTGGGGATCGAACCCAGGTCCTCTGCAAGAGCGGTTGGTGCTCTTAACTGCTAGGCCATCTCTCCAGCCCAATATTTTAGTTTTTAATAAAGTGCTTCTAAATATAAAAATTAATTCTCAGATTCATTTGCCAATTTAAATCTTTTTTTTTTTTTTCCCTGAGATGGGGGCTCTCACTCTATAACCCTGTTGGTCTGGTACTTACTGTGTAGACCAGACTTTCTGAAAACTGTTGGAAGCCTTCCTGCCTCAGCCTCTTGATTGCTGGGATTACAGAAGTATGCCACCATACCCAGTTTACCTAACTTCTAAAAACAAACCTTTTTTCACCTCATAATAACTTCTGAAGACAAGTAAGATGGTGGTGCTCTATTTTATAAATGAAAAAATAGATTTGAAAAGATAAAGTGACTTCTAGAGTTATTGAACCCAGATTCTACATTCTTTTTTTTTTGAGACAGAGTCTCCCTATAGCTCTGGCTGTCCTGGAACTCACTCTGTAGACCAGGCCTTGAACTCACAGAGATCTGCCTGCCTCCGCCTCCCAAGTCCTAGGATTAAAGACCACGCTTGGCCTAGATTCTGCATTCTTAATTTTTTATTTTTAACTGTATCATACCACTGTATACATGAGTATTTATGTTTTTTGGGACAGGGTTTTCCTGTTGTGCCAGCTGGCCTAGAATTCATAGAGATCCACCTGCCTCTGGGATCAAAGGCTTGGACCACCACACCCATCTCATTTATTTATATTAGTTTTTTTGTGTGTGGTGGTATTAGAAATCGAGCCATGGGCCTTTGCTATGCAACTGTTCTACTATTGAGTTATACTTCTAGTCTTTTGCATGTATATGTTTAAAACAGAAAAAATAGAGATTTTTTTTTTTTTGTCTTTTTGAGAGAGGGTCTCCCTTTAGTCCCAGCTGGCCTGGAGCTTGCTATGTAGACCATGCTGGCCTTGAATTTACAGAGATCTGCTTGCCTCTGCCTCCAAGTGCTTGGATTAAAGGTGTGTGCCACTAGGCCTGGCTAAAAATTAGAGAGTTTTATCAGTTCCTAAGTATATAATACTTTTTTCCACCTCTGTACTGGGGATTGAACTCGGGAGTTTGCACATGGTAGAAAGAATTTGGGGCTGGAGAGATGGCCTAGCAATTAAGAGGGCTGACTGCTCTTGCAGAGGACCCGGGTTCGATCCCCAGCACCCACATGACAGCTGAGAACTGTCTTTAACTCCAGTTCCATGGGAATCCAACACCTGAACTCCGCAGCATTGCACGACACGGGTGCACAAACCTATATGTATTCATACACATAAAAAATAAATTTAAAAAATTTTTTAAAAAGTTAAAAAAAATAGAATTCTAACACTGAGCTGTAATTCCTAGCCATTTGTTCCCACCCTCCCAAGACAGAGTCTCTCTAGGTATCCCATGCTGGCCTGGATCTCACAGAGCTCTGCCTGCCTCTGCCTCTGGGATTAAAGGTATGCAGGTTCCACCACACCTGGCCTCATTTTGTTTTAGTTTTAGGGTTAATTTTTATTTTTTATTTATATTTTATTTTTATTTTTTTATTTTTTTGAGACAGGGTCTCCTTATAGCCTCAGTGGGCCTGGAACTCACAGAGATCTGCCTGCCCCTGCCTCCAAGGTGTGGGCCACCACACTCGGTTTAAAGACGGTTTTCTACCAGCCTGGTCTACAGAGTGAGTTCCAGGACAGCTGGGGCTACAGGGAGACCCTGTCTCGAAAAAGACAAAAAAAAAAGACAGTTCTAGCCGGGGAGTGGTGGCGCACCACTTGGGAGGCAGAGGCAGGCGGATCTCTGTGAGTTCAAGGCCAGCCTGGTCTACAGGGTGAGCTCCAGGCCAGCTGGGACTAAAGGGAGACCGTGTCTCAAAAAAATCCCCCCCCAACCCCCCCCAAAACAAAAAAAACCCCAAAAAACCCAAGATGGTTCTTAGCCGCCATGTGGGTACTGGAATTGAGTCTGGGTCCTCTGCAAGAGCAGTTGGTTCTCTTAACCGCTGAACCATATCTCCAGCCCCCTAATTTTTATTTTTAATTCTGTATATGTGTATTTGTCTCATGTGAGTATGTGCATATAGTGCCAAAGCCCAAGGAGGCCAGAGGCATCAGGTCTTCTGGAGCTGGATTTATAGCATTGTGAGCTGCCCGACATGGGTGCTGTGAGCCAAACTCAGGTTCTTTGGAAGTACAGTAAGGGGCTTTAACCACTGAGCCATTTCTCAGTTCCCCCTTTTTTTTTTTTTTTGAGATTAAGTCTCATGAAGTTCTCCCAGCTGGCTTCTGACTTTTTCTAGGGCCTGGTTGGTCTGAAGTTGTGATCCTCAGGCCTCAGCCTCTGAAGTAGTTGGGATTACAGATGAGTACCACTTCACTGAGATTACTTCCTTGTCATTTCTATATAATGAAAACATTTAGGCCATGTTTCTTATCCTATCACTCAGGACATAGAGGCAGGGTTGTCCATGGCTAAATAGGGGTTTGAGGCCAGACTGGAATACCTAAGATCCTATCTCAGAACAAACCAAGACAAAATAGGACAAAACATGTACCAGTTAATTTTCATTGTTCATCTTCATAGACTGCATGTAAGTGTTGATGGTTGACTCATGTTGATAGTCCACATACTCAACCTTCTTTCAAAATAATTCTGTATTTGTTACCATCATACATACTAATGCTGTTTTCCCTTCTAGGTGGTCACAGCTCATGCCGTTCGAGTCCCTGTAACCAGCAGCCCGAGTGCCAATATTACTGGATTTTTGCCCATTCATTGTATTTACCAACTTTTCAGGAGCCGTTCATTTACCAAGCACAAAGTTTCCATCAAAGTATGTCTTATATTTAAATTTCTTTTTTTTTTTTAATATTTAAATTTCAAAGTAGAGTTTAATTCTTTATCCCTTTCTAGTTCTTTTTTTATAGTCCTTTACTGTTTTTACAAGATATGTTGGTATTAAGCTGTTACTTGTTATTAATATAGTTGGTGTTATTAGGAATGTAATTTCAGATTTTTAAAATAATACTGTTTTATATATTATTTATTTATTTTTTAAATTTTTTTGGTCTTTTCAAGACAGGGTCTCCCTGTAGCCCCAGCTGTCCTGGAACTTACTCTGTAGACTTTAAAAGATACTATATTTAACTGTATTTGTGCAAACTTCAATCTTTCCTAACGAAAATGAAGAAAAAAATTTTTATCAAACTTCCCTTCCATAAATGATTGGTATTTCTTAGCATTCTGGGCACACTTAATTACAAACAATTGTCCCATCAGTCCTTGACAAGTTATATAACTTTCAAAGCACTCTTTACAATTTAACAGGAAGCTTCAAAAAGGAACTCCCTCGTAAATCAAGCCCCCTGGGCAGTGGTGCGGCCGGCACGCCTTTAATCCTAGCACTTGGGGGCAAGCGAGGCACGGTCTTTGTCGAGTTCAAGGCCTGCCTTGTCTATCAAAAGGTTCCAGGACATGCCGGAGCTACAGGGAGACCCTTTTTTTCTCAAAAAGAACTAAAACAAAAAAAAAAATCTTCCTCATAGCTGGCCTGCGCTCTGGTGGTGCAAGCCTCCAGTACTCAGAAAGCTGAGGCAGCAAGATTATGTGACCAACTGGGCTACAAAATGAGACCTCTACCACTTCAAAATTACACCACAGCAACCACAGCCCACACACACACACACCACTGGAGAGCAAGGTGAAAACCAGGCAGTGGGAAGCGTTAGAACATTGTGCTTGAAGGTTAAGAGGCCTCGTACTCGTTGTCGGCACCAGATCACCACAATGTGGCAAGGTAAAAAAGCTGCGTGGAGCATCGTGGTGGCCCACACCCTTAATCCCAGATTCATGAGAAAGAGGCAGGTGGAGCTCTGTGAATTCACAGGTCCTGCTGTTTATGTAAGAGTCCTACTAAACATACAAAAAAACAATACATTTGAAGCTCAACAAATAACACAGCAGTTAAGATCCTTGCTATCCTTCGCTCACTCGCGTTCGGCCGTATCTTGAAACAACTGTCTTATTTTAACTCCAGTTCCAAGGGACCTAATGTCTTCTGGATTCTACAGACACTGAAACACACATGGCATACATTTGCACAGAAACAAACAGATAAATACAAGCAAAAATACAAACAGATAAATACAAGCAAAAAGAACGAAAGACAAGAGAAGATCGTCCCAAGAATTGATATGCCTCTGACCAACACACCTGTCATGGCACATGCACACCTGCACTTCACACATACAAACTAAAATATTTTTTTATATGTGTATTGTTTTCTGTACAAGCACGGGGCGTCTGGGTAGGGAAGCCAAGCTCCAGTGGATGCGTCACACTGAAGGGCAGCATATTGAAACCAAATAAGCCCATACCGGTTTGGCTGAGTTAATGTATTATTACTAATAGCAGGACACGTTAAATTGGGCAGGGGGCAACAAAGGGATGGTGGGGCTTAGGAGAGGGATCAAAGAACCACCAAATTAATTGTTTATGAAAATCAAAAATTATAATATAACATTTTTTATAAAAGTACTCTTTGAGAATCTACTTAGAACTAATATAATATTTAGTTTTTTTTTCTAAAATGATCTTCTTTTTATTTATTTTAATTTTTCTGTATGTGTATGAATGTACTGTCTGCATGCAAGTTTGTGCAACGCCCGTGTCGTGCAATGACACGCGGAGGTCAGAAGAGGGCTGCGATTCCCCTGGAGCTGGAGTTCTCCTGGAATGGATTTTTCAGACGGTTTCTCGGCCGCCATGTGGTGCTGGGATCGACACCAGGGTCCTCTAAGCATACAGCGGCTCTTAACAAAACGCAACCGTAGGGGCATCTCCTCCGAGGCCCATTTTTTATTTTTTAATATTCATTTTCTTATTTGTGTATATGTGTATTCAGAGTATATATTAGGGTGCACTTTGTGTGAAGAATGTCACATCTATACTGCCATTAGCTCTGATCTTAAAAGTAGTTTTTATTTTATGGTCTGAGTGTATTGCCTGCACAGTAGGGAAGTCCCACGCATGTCATGAAGGTTTCCAAGGAGGTCAGAAGAACGGATTCAGACTTCCATGGAACGAGTAAGAGCTAGGGATGATTATATTACCGCACCATGTGGGTAACTTGGAATTGACGCTGGGTCCCTGCAAGAGGACAGCTTAGTGCTGCCTAACCACTGAGCCAGTCTCTACCAGCCTCTTTAATCTTATTTGAAAATCAGAACTATCTAAAAGCTTGCAGAAAAAAATAATTAAATTAGTAGATGTAAGAGAACAACTATTCTGTAATTTACCCCCAACTGACTTACTTGGTAAATATTGAGCTATTTCCTGTTCACCTCAAATGGCCTGATTTGTGCTTCAGGATTAGATTTATGTATGCAGGAGTAAGTATAGTGAATTTATATATACAATCGATCAGAGGGAAGTAACTGAGAGGAGTGGAGTGGAGGTTTTCGCACTGCTTGTCTAGATATCCATCCTAGAAAAGAAAGTTTAAGGCTTTGGAACCAAAGCAATAGAGAAACAAATATAGGCAAATATTATAGAAGCAGTTAGTTTCGCATATTTTTGACAAACCCAGTGCAGCTCATTATTTAGCTTTTGGGAGTTCCAAATGCATTATCTACTTTCAAAATCGTCTCTTGACTTAAAAGTTTTCTANCTAACTAGAGAGCTCCAGGCCACCCAGTGCTGCACAGTGCTGGACCCTCTGACACCTGTCTCAAAAAAACAACAAAAAATGAGTAGAGAGTTGGATCCAGTAGGTAAAGGTTTGCCTTGACTGAGCCAGGCAACCTGAGTACATCCCCTAACCATATGCAAAGAGAGAGAGAACTCCACAAAGTTTTCCCCTGACTCTCATGTGCACTGTGGTACACTGACCCCTCTCCCAACCCATTATCTACCTACTAAACAAAATATAATCAAATAATCTTTTAAATATGGGGCTGGGAGTGATGACTTAGTGGTTTTAAGAGCGCACTGCGGTTTCTTACAAGAGGACTCAGGTTTCAATTATCCGGCAGAACCCCTACATGGCTAACTAACCATTGAAACTCCCGTCCAGGGGAATACAATTTGCCCTCTTCTGACCTCTATGGCACTGACAAACACAGGTACACTTTCCGTATGCAGGGCTAACAATTCATACCACATAAAATAAAATTTTTAAAAACATAGAAAAAAAGACCAAAAAGGGCCAGGATCTGAATTCACATATATAAAAATCGCAGAGATTGTGGCACCATGCCTTTTAATATAATTATTTTATAACTTTAATTTGTTAGAAAAAAAAAAAAAAAACGTACTGTCTGCATGTAGGTTTTGTGCCCCCGTGGTTTGTTTGCAATGCCGTCGGAGGTCAGAAGCGGGTGAGATTCCCCTGGAACAACGAGTGTTGTGTTGTTAAAGACGGTTCCTCAGCCGAAACGTGGGTATCCGTTGCTGGAATCGAACCGGGCTTGACCGTCTGCTCTAACCACAAAGCCAATCAGCCGGGCACGGCACTGCTTTTTTTCCCCATCACTGCACATCTCCCTGAGAGAACGACTCTGCAAGTGCTTGCAGCCACAACGCTCACTCAGGAGGCGCTAGTCCTCATTTCCAGTACCCCCCACTAGAACTCGACCTTGGAAACCTGTATAGTCTTGTACTGTCTATAATCTGTGAGATTAAGGACAGCCTGGTCTACATAGTGAGCTCCAGGAAAGCTGGGGCTACAGGGAGATCCAGTCTCAAAACCAAAGTAAGACACACACACACACACAAAAATATCAACAAAAAAGAAAATGTTTGTGTTCTTTGAGGAAAGAAGAGGTTGCTGTGCTACTAATGGTGTTAAGTGGTTTGGAGCCTGAACCTAGGGCCTCAACACCTGCTGACCAAGCGTTCTCCCTGAATTATGCTCTCAGAGCTCTGCTGGTTTGTTTTTTTTAATTAGGTTTCTATTCTTTATACTAATGAAGCCGGCATGGTTGGTTAGCCACGCCTTTAATCCTAGCAACTTGGGAGGCAGAGGCAAGGGATCTTTTTGCGTTATAAGGCCAGCCGGTTCCGGTTACAGAGTAGCCCAGGACGCTGGGGGCCAGGGAGACCTGGTCAAAAAAGAACCAAAAAATACAGATAAAAGACAAAAAAAAAAACTAAAAAAAAAAAAACCATGACTAATGAAATAATAAAGATAAGGCCAAGATCAAAATCAAGCAAAAAATTCAATTATGGTTGTTGGGTTTAAAAATTTTTTTTTTTATGGGTATGAATGTTGTCTCTGTTGTCTGCATGAGTCTTGTGCACCCTGTGCGTGCAATGCTGCGGGAGGGTCAGAAGAGGGTGTTAGTTCCCCTGGAACTGGAGTTGTTAAAGATGGTTCTCAGCCCCAGGTGGGTGCGGTGCTGGGGATCGACACCCGGTCTCTGCAAGAGAGTCAGCGCTCTAACACTAGGGCATCTCCCAGCCAGGCTTATCTCTAAATTTTTATAAATGTATAAGATTTATAAATTTGTTTTTTAAAATGCAGACAGTTCAATATTTGGCCTACTCAAAAGAAGATGGGCCGCGGGTATGAGTTATGATTCTTATTTGCCACACATACATGCATTTATGCAACAGCAATACAATGTTCTCAGGGTAAAGACTATAAAATCATGCTAGAGAATCGAATATAGTGGTACATGCATATAAACCCAACACTGCTTACATGCGAAGTCTAGAGAAGCAGAGCAGTAAGATACAAAGGTCTAAGGTTGCCTGGGCTACACAGTAAATTCTAGGCCAAGTACCTGGGGTATACAGCAAAAACCTACCTCAAAAAAAAAATGTTATTATTTTAAAAATAAAAAAACATGTTCAAAGTTTTGCTATAATACTTGGTCTTATTTTATCATATAATAGGTTGGGAAGTAACAAAACACAAGCAAATACAATAAACTACTAGAACCATTCGCCTCTGCACAACTTACCTAAAGTTTTTGTGTTTGCTAGGAGCGCTTCCTCATAAGACAGTATATAATAGAGCACCAAAAGCTGCGCTGTGATACTGAAACGCTGATTAAGGCGGATGTTGTCACCCTGGAGGTAAAGACCAAACTGTTAAAATACCATTAAACTGCATGAACTGCTCTTTTCTTTTTCATAGCAAAAGCATCAAAACAGATTATTCAGTAGTTTGTGGTGTATAAACCATTAATCAGGTAGACTCTTCTTGAGATTAGTCCGCCTGGTATTATAAAGACGCTTCAGCCACCGCTTGGGGGCTACAGAGGCAAACCCGCCCACCTGTCCACGAAATTTCCATCCAGTGCTCAGTTTTCTAACTCTCAATACTCCTCAGGCGGGGGGTTACCGGTTCACGATTTGTTGTAAACTCATACAACTTCATGTTTAACTGAGATTTGATTTATGGCATGACAGAAGAAGAAAGAAGAAAGGCAACATTTCTTACCTAGTTTTTAATAAAGTGGGGGGGGAAAGACCCATAAGACTACTTCTCAAAAGCATGCCCACCAAGCTGCTTATGAAAGACTTACGGGAATCTATTAAATCAAATTACCATGAAGAAAACAATTCCTTTAAAAGATACTATATTTAACTGTATTTGTGCAAACTTCAATCTTTTCCTAACGAAATGAAGAAAAAAAATTTTTATCAAACTTTCCATAAATGAATGCTGGTATTTCTTAGATTCTTGGGACATAAACAAACAAACATGTTGAAATGTCCCACAGTCCTTGACAAGTATATAATCTTCAAAGCACTCTTTACACTTTAACAGGAAGCTTCAAAAGAACTCCTAGCCAGGCGTGGTGGCGCACGCCTTTAATCCTAGCACTTGGGAGGCAGAGGCAGGCGGGATCTTTGTGATGTTCAAGGCCTAGCCTGGTCTACAAAGCCAAGTTCCAGGACAGCCAGGCAGCTACAGGGAGACCCTGTCTCAAAAAGACAAAAAAAAAAAAAAAAAAAAAAAAAACACAACTCTCAAGCTGGGCCGGGTGGTTTTGCAAGCCTCCAATACTCAGAAACGAGGCCTGGCAGCAGATTATGTACCAAGGGCGTCACAAAATGAGACCCTGCCACCAAAAATTAACACAACACACACAACCCACACACAACACACTCAAGACAAGGGGCGAGTAGTAGTAACATGGCTTGAAGGTAGAGGCACTCGTGTAGGCACCAGATCACACAATGTGGCAAGAAAAAAGCTGCTGAGCATGGTGGCCCACACCTTAATCCCAGATTCATGAGAAAGAGGCAGGTGGAGCTCTGTGAATTCAAGGCCCTGCTGTATGTATTATAGAGCTCTATCGAAAATCAAAAACCATACATTGATGCTCAACAAAAACACAGCAGTTATTGTTGAAGATATTTGCTACTCTTCCACTGAACAACTGTCTTATTTTAACTCCAGTTCCAAGGGACCTAATGTCTTCTGGATTCTACAGACACTGAAACACACATGGCATACATTTGCACAGAAACAAACAGATAAATACAAGCAAAAATACAAACAGATAAATACAAGCAAAAAGAAAGAAGACTCCCAAGAACTGTCCTTTGACCAACACACCTGTCATGGCACATGCACACCTGCACTCACACACATACAAACTAAAATTTTTTTTTTTTTTTTTCCAATGTACCGCTGCATGCAATCTTGCCGTGCAGGGAGGAGGTCAAGAAGAGGTGTCGGATCCTCATGGAACTGGAGTTCTCCTTTGAATTGGAGGTATCAGACGGTTCTCAGCCCGCCATGGGGTAGATGGTGAATCGAACCGGGTTCCTCATGCAAAAGGAGCAGTCAGATGCTACTTACCGCTAATACCTAGCCATCTCTCCAGCCAAAATATTTTTTTTATGTTTTTTAATCTTTAGGGTGTAAAAACGATTGCTCTAGTGGATGGTGAATCCACACTTGAGCTGAAGGTATTTGGACTAACACAAATTAGACTCCCTATGCCTTATTAATTATACTCTTACAATGCACAGGGACACATTATCATTGGGCAGCGGGGCAAACCCAAAGGGAGGTGGGCTAGGAAGGGAATCTGAAATACCACCACATTATTATGTATAGAATCACAAAACTCATAAATCTTTTTAAAAGTACCTTTGAGAGAATCTCTAGACTACCATACTATTAATTTATGATATTTACTACTTTATTTATATCGTATTGTGATATGTGTATTCAGAGTATATATGTATGTGCAATTTGTGTGAAGATGTCACATCTATCTGTCCATTAATCTTACCTTAAAATATTTTATTATTTTATGTCTGACTGTATTGCCTGCAAGTATGGAAGTCCACCATGTCATGTAATGTCCAAGGAGGTCAGAAGAACGATTCAGACTTCCATGGAACAGGAGCTAGGGATATTTATTACCCACCATGTGGGTACTGGAATTGACCTGGGTCCTCTGCAAGAGCAGCTAGTGCTCCTAACCACTGAGCAATCTCTCCAGCCTCTTAATCTTATTTGAAAATCAGAATTATCTAGAAGACTTCTGAGAAAAAAATAATTAAATTAGTAGACGTAAGAGAACAACTATTTTATTTACCCCAATGACTTCTTGGAAAATATTGAGTATTTCCTGTTCAGTAACTGGCTGATTTGTAGCTTCAGGATTAGATTTTGATGCAGGAGTAAGTATAGAATTTATATATACATCGATCAGAGGAAGGAACTGAGGATGGAGTGGAGTGGAGGTTTTGCACAGCTGTCTATAAATCCAGTCCTAGAAAAGAAAGTTAAGGCTTTGAACCAAAGCAATAGGAAAAAAATAGGCAAAATTATAGAAGCAGTTAGTTTTCCATATTTGACAAACCAGTGCAGCTCATTTTTAGCTTTTGGGAGTTCCAAATGCATTATCTACTTTCAAAATCGTCTTTGACTTAAAAGTTTCTATAATTTAATGAAGAAGAATGTTGTCTATCATTTTAATGAAAGATGAACCTAAGATGATGAGAGGCCTGGCTTTGGGCTTAATACATTATTGAACAGAGAAGAAATCAATTTAAGCCCCTACTATATCTGTATTTAGAGCACCATATGTGTTGTCATGGAAGACTTCCCAGAAGAAGGGAAATCAGGGAGAGGGATATTTCTTCAGAAAAACACTCTGATTAAAAAATATATATTTATTTTTATACTTTTGGAAACCGATATACTGACGCCAGAGCGGGGTGGCAAACATGGAAGGCAGGCTGCCACTTTAGACTCCATCGCACTTGGGACGGCAGAGGCAAGCGGATCTTTGTAGCAGCTTCAGGCCACCTGGTTCAGAGGAGCGGGAGTTCCAGGACAGCTGGGCTACAGGGAAAACCTGTCTGAAAAAGACAAAAAAAAAAAAAATTTTTTTTTTTTTAAATTTTTAAATGTATAGGTGGGCATGGAAGGGGATGGCTATGGTTTTAAGACGGCGCCGGAACGCTCTTGCAGAGGACGTGGGTTCTGATCCCAGCACCCACTGGCGGCGACTAGAACCATCTGTAACCTCCAATTCCAGGAGAACTCCAGTTCCAGGGGAATTGAGCCCTCTTCTGACCTCCGGCTGGCGGCATTGCAGACCACGTTGCACAGACCTACAGGTTGACATAACTTTCACTCACATAAAAAATAATAAAATTTTAAAAATGAAAAAAAAACATAATAAAAATGTTGAGTAAAAATAACAAAAAAATTAATTCTATCTTTTCATTTTAAATTCTCAATTAAGAGCATTTTCGGGGATATTTTCATTTTAAACAGCTCAGTAAAGAATTGCCATTCTTGGGCTAGAGAGGACCTAATAGCGGCGTTAAGGAGCATAGCCGGACCTGCCTCTGCAAGAGGACTGGGGTCGATTCCTAGCACCCAATGGCAGCTGGGAAACATCTGCTAACTCACCAAATTCCACAGCAGACACCTCCAGTTCCAGGAGAATCCGAGACCCCTCTCTGCTGTACCTCAGCGGCATTGGCACGGATGTGGGGGTCGTGAAGAGTGTAGGCTGGTGACAGATCCACCTGCTCGTGAGCGTTCGCTCGGCCGGCGTCTGAGAGGATCTTCACTGCCCATCGCCCGCGAATGGGGGAGTGGGGCTGGGGAGAACAAGTGGCAGCTGCCCATGAACCGAAAACAAATCACGACGGCACAGTAGCTGAGTCACGAGTCTAAGTGATATACTGCTGCAAAAAACTCAAAACTTTATTACCAGCTTCTACTGAGAGCTTGTATAGCCCATGACTGGCTTCCCACATGCGGTCGCATTATGTGTTCCTTCCTCAAATGGTCTTTTTAGGAGGCTCTAATTTATCCAAGTCCCTAATTGACCATCCGTTCCCTTCTAGCATAGTCCCTAATTAGTCATGATTAGTACTGAACGAAAGAGTGAAACTAGCCCTTCCTGCTCCGGATGGGTCGGGGGTAGTGTCGCGAAACTCCACAGGCTTTCTTTGTCCTTACAGTGCTCTATGCTTCTCGGCTAATCCAAATGCCGTCATATTTATAGGAGGGCCGGGCGGAGCCCTTTATTTATTGTCATCCCAAACGCTGTACAGGAGTCCATTCTCATAATGCCCGGTTCTGTATCCACTTGCCAAGGGGAATGCCCATGGCAGATTAGAATTAGCTTCTCCTAAATTAATAATTGTTGATGTAAACTTGAACCAAATAAACTTCATGAGTTGACTCAATCTAGAACTGGAGGGGGTCTACAGGATAAGATATCCCCATATACCACGGTCCCTCAGAACTTAAAAAAATTGTACATACCTTGCAAGATCTTGTAAATCCTTTTCTCAAATGCTTCCGCCTTGCAGGGGCCTCCAGAGTAAATTTCCCCGGGCTTCAACCCAACATCATCTGGAGACAGATGTACACCCACTACCCGGCTTTTTGGGAAAACTCAAAATATGTCTTTGTCTCAGAGATAACATATTCAGTGGCATGTTGGGAACCGAGCCCACTCTGGGAACAAAGCCGCCATGCTAAATCCACACTTTTATACAGCATTTTTCAGACCCGGTGGGCCTGAACCTAAACAGGGGTCAAACAGACCCAATGCGCCTTGCTTTACATCTAGTCCCTAAGCCAATTTTTTAATAGATGGAATATCACACACACATCACCTGTGTTTTATCTACCTTCACATACCCACTAGGAGGAGCAAAGCGATCATATGACAGATGAAAACTCAACATAGGTTTTAAAACAACAAAGTACCAAAAACAAATAGAGTGTGGTCAGAACGGCCACCTGTACTATCATCTAGTCCTCATTCCTGCAGCTCGGGAGGGACAGGGGCATTATTAAATAAAATATGTTTAAATTTGTTCAAAAAAATGTGTACATTACAATAGGATTTCAAAAACACTTGGGGACACAGTTACCGCAGACATCCAGACCAAAGAACATGTCCCAGTGGAGAGATCCTCTAGCCAGCCAATCGGGCGAGGGACACGACACAGCTTACTCAACTACAGGGTACCGAGGATCGAGACTGTAGTTATGCCCAATAGCCGAATACACACCTATTTGGGTCCCAGCAAGGAACATCAAATATGTACTCCCGGAAACTTCTTAACCCCAACCTAAGGATGAACTCCTTAAGGTAAGTCCCCTTGTTCTTACAGGAAATAATCTGATGCTCCTGGCCGTATCGGAATTCTACTCCTACGGCCCCATGGGAAGACTGAGGTCATCAGACGAGTCACACGGGCCTCGCACCATCATCTGGTCAGGTGATGACGTCTTCTACTGGAAGATGTCAAGGCCAAACCGAGTTTCTGCTCGTTAGCGAACGGTTAGCTTGTCAATTGACAATGAGAAACAGTGCCAAGAAGGGGAGGTGAGGTTGAGCTAAATGCTAAAGAGTGAAAAAAAAAAACGTGCTGCTATTTGTTTTTTTTTTTTTCCACCTAGAGGCTGTAAACATAATGACTCTTGTGCATTATACCACCTCAGCAGGAGGCCTTTCAGTTCCATAGACATAAAAGAGAACCGCCCTTGCCCTGGTGGGCATAATAGGAGTGGGAATCGCAGGCTACAGCTACTGAGGAACAGCTGCTCAGACGATAGAAGGTAGAATATACTCTGAGACACATGAAGGCATCATTGATTCTTTGCAGAGATGGTCCTTCATGAAAGAAGGGGGCTTGATCTTCTTACACTAAACAGGGAGGGTACAGCCAGGCTTTAGGGGGATGGCTACTTTATAGTGGACCGACTCTGGGTGTAGTTACAAAGAAAGTCTAGACCAACCTAGGAAACCTGCCTATAAAGAAGAAAAGATCTCTTATGCTTTTACTTTGTTCACGGTAGGCGCCTTGCTTGCTCAACCGGTCAATAAGGATTCGCTAAAAAAGACAGGCAAGAAGAAGTTCCAACTTAATGGCCTTACGGGCTAAAGTATGAGCCCCTCCCCCTCTTCAATACCTACAAAGCAGCATCAGACTCCAAAGACGGGTAAGGGCATTTTTTGGGTCGGCCAACCTAAGACAGGGGGATAGCAAAGCTGCTATCTATCAAATGACGGGTAAGAGCTGAGCCAGTAAAACACAACCTAAGACAGGAGACGCTATGCACAAATAATAACAAAAAGGGTGGAAATGACGCATGGAATACCCGAGAAATAGGCCTGTAGGACCAAAGGAAAGCCTGTGAGAGTTTCGAACTCACCCCGCCCATCCGAGCAAGGAAGGCTAGTCTTCCGTTTACTAATATGATAATTAGGGACTATCTAGGAAGGGAAGGGATTGGATAATTAGGAACTTGTAAATTAAGCCTCCTAAAAAGACAGTTGGGAAGAGACATATGCCAGAGTGGGGAAGCCAGCACGGCTTAAACCTCATGTGACCCTGCAATAAAGTGAGTTTTTTGAGCTGTAACACTTTGACTCAATCCCTGCCGTGTGATTGTTTTCGGTTCGGCAGCGCACTTGCTCTCCCCAGGCCCACTCCGTCGCGGGCCGATGGAGTGAAGATCTCTGGCGGCGAGGAAGCTAGGGAGGGTGGTCCTCACCAGTCACCTCTCTACGACCCCTGCAGCACGACACGGGTGCACAAACCTACATGCAGACAGTACATTGATACACTTATGGAAATAAATATTTAAACAAATAAAATAAAGACAAAAATTGCCATTTGTGTCATATTTGTTTACTTGATAGATTAGTAGATCTTGGGAGGCGTGGGGGGGAGCTATTTTTGAGAGTGAAAGTCCCCGTGAGTCCGAGTCTGTGCTACCGGCCTACCTGTAACCAGCGCTGGCCTATGACCTACTGACGCGAAACGGCTATGGCGCTGCCTCTGACACATGAACCTGGACGGTGCATGATCTGGGCTCGCATGATGAGTTTAAAAGGTCGTTGTGACTCGACCCATGCCTAAGAGCTACTTATTAGGTATATATATTTTAATATTTTTTTCTCTAATGGTATGTAGCGGGAATGGTACTGCTGCTGCCATGCGAGCGTTCCTGTGGACACACGAATGCGGAGATGCAGATAGGCTAGTGGAGGTGCAGAAAGTGAGAGGTGCCTCGGACCTTCCTCTGGAAACTGGAGTTCTCCTGGTGAATTGTGGTAGTTTCAAGGCGACGTTCTCAGTGCCCGATTGGTGGGTGCTGGGGATCGAAACCCATGTCTCTGTAAGCGCAGTCGGCGCTCTTCCCTAGGCCTATCTCTCCGCTACATATTCATTTTTTTTGACAGTCTTTCTATTGTAGCCGTGGCTGCCTGGGACTCAACTATGATATACCAGTCAAACCCAAACTTCAAGACTCACAGAGATCTTTGCTGCTTCTGCTTCTCTGAGTTGCGGGCTTAATAGATCGTGTACCATCAATCCCGCTCAGCCTTACTTTTTTTTTTTTTTTGTTGAGGGACAGGAGATCTCATTTAGCCTATGCTTGGGCTCTGGCTTAGACTGGATATGTAGTCAAGTTTAGCTTTGCATTACTGATCCTCTTGCTTCCAGCTCTTAAGTGCTGGGGTGTAGGTATGCACTATCATGGTTAGCCTGTTTTCTGAATTTTACTTTTGTTCACCAGTGTGTAAAGTTGGTGCTTGCAAATTTGTCACAAGCACACCAAATACCTAACTTAAAAATGTTTTCATTTTTTATATTTGGTTATATCAAACAGTTAAACACTCTTCTAAAGGAAAGCCTGAATCCTGAGAGGAAAAAAAATGTTTTTTATTTCTTTTTTTTTTTTTTATTTGTCATTTTTTTGAGACAGGGTTTCCCTTTAGTCCTAGGTATTCCTGGAGTCACTCTGTAGAAACAGGCTGCCTATAACTTCACAGAGATCCGCCTGCCTTTGCCTCGCAAGTGACTAGGATTAAAGGCGTGTGCCACCATTTTTCCCTTTATTGATTTATAAAAATATAAAAATAGGGGCTGGAGAGACGCCTAATGGTTAAGAGCCGGCCGCACTGCTCTTGCGAGGACCTGGGTTTTGTCCCAGCACCCACATGCGGGTTGAGAAATCTAACGTCTTTGACTCCAGTTCCGGAAAGGGAATCCGGGACACCCTCATTTCTGACCTCCGTGGCACTGCCCGACACGGGATGCCCAAAGAGACCTACCATGCATGATCAGTTACATCAGTAACAGTACACAGAATAAATAAAAAAATTTAAAAAAAATAACTTTTATAAAAATAAAATAATAGACGGTGCTGGTGGATGCCGGCACTGCCTTTAATATCCTCAGTCACTGTTGGAGGCAGAGCAGGCGGGAATCTTTGTGAGTCAAGGCCAGCTGGGTCTACAGAGGAGTTCCAGGACACAGCTGGGGCACAGGTGAGACCCTGTCCAAAAGGAAAAAAAAATAACAAATAAACATAAAGATTAAAAAAATAACCAAAAATAAAGCCGGGCGTTGGTGGCACAGCCTTTAATCCTAGCACTTGGAGGCGGAGGCAAGCAGCGGATCTCTTGTGAGTTCGAGTCCAGCATGGGAATTGTTTTCTTCATGGTAATTTGATTTAATAGATTCCCATAAGTCTTTCATAAGCAGCTTGGTGGGCATGCTTTTGAGAAGTAGTCTTATGGGTCTTTCCCCCCCACTTTAAAAACTAGGTAAGAATGTTGCCTTTCTTCTGTCATGCCATATCAAATCTCAGTTAAACATGAAGTTGTATGAGTTTACAGCAAATCTGTTAATCCTGTAATCCTCCTCCTGATTAGTTGAGTTTAGAAACTGCAGCACTGGATGGATAATTTTTCTTTGGAGACAGGGTTTGCCTCTGTAGCCCTAGCTGGTCTGGAATTCTCTTTATAATCCAGGCTGACTTTATCTCAAAGAGATCTACCTGATTAATGGTTTATACCACATACCTATCTGAATAATCTGTTTTGATGCTTTTGCTATTGAAAAAGAAAAGAGCAGTTCATGCAGTTTAATGGTATTTTAACAGTTTGGTCTTTACCTCCAGGGTGACAACATCCGCCTTAATCAGCGTTTCAGTATCACAGCGCAGCTTTTGGTGCTCTATTATATACTGTCTTATGAGGAAGCGCTCCTAGCAAACACAAAAACTTTAGGTAAGTTGTGCAGAGGCGAATGGTTCTAGTAGTTTATTGTATTTGCTTGTGTTTTGTTACTTCCCAACCTATTATATGATAAAATAAGACCAAGTATTATAGCAAAACTTGAACATGTTTTTATTTTTAAAATTAATATACATTTTTTTGAGGTAGGTTTTGCTGTATACCCCAGGCTGGCCTAGAATTTACTGTGTAGCCCAGGCTAACCTTAGACTTGTAATCTTACTGTCTCTGCTTCCTAAGCAGTGTTGGGTTTATATGCATGTACCACTATATTCGATTCTCTAGCATGATTTTATAGTCTTTACCCTGAGAACATTGTATTGCTGTTGCATAAATGCATGTATGTGTGGGCAAATAATCATACCCGCGGCCCATCTTCTTTTGAGTAGGCCAAATTATTGAACTGTCTGCATTTTAACAAATTTATTAATCTTATACATTTTATAAAAATTTAGATAAGCCTGGGCTGGAGAGATGCCTTAGCAGTTAAGAGCGCCGACTGCTCTTGCAGAGGACCCGGGTTCGATCCCCAGCACCCACATGGCGGCTGAGAACCATCTTTAACTCCAGTTCCAGGGGAATCTAACACCCTCTTCTGACCTCCGCAGCATTGCACGACACGGGTGCACAGACCTGCATACAGACAGTACATTCATACCCATAAAAAAAAAATTTTAGAAAGCCCAAAACAACCATAATTGAATTTTTTGCTTGATTTTGATCTTGGCCTTATCTTTATTTCATTAGTATGTTTTATTTATTTATTTATTTATTTTGTCTTTTTATTTATTTTTTGGTCTTTTTGAGACAGGGTCTCCCTGTAGCCCCAGCTGTCCTGGAGCTTACTCTGTACACCAGGCTGGCCTTGAACTCAAAAAGATCCACCTGCCTCTGCCTCCCAAGTGCTAGGATTAAAGGCGTGTGCTACCATGCCTGGCTTCATTAGTATAAAGAATAGAAACCTAATTAAAAAAAACAAACCAGCAGAGCTCTGAGAGCATAACTCAGGGAGAACGCTTGGTCTAGTAGGTGTTGAGACCCTAGGTTCAGGCTCCAAACCACTTAACACCATTAGCAGCACACAAACATTTTCTTTTTTGTTGATTTTTTTTGTGTGTGTATGTGTGTCTTACTTTGGTTTTGAGACTGGATCTCCCTGTAGCCCCAGCTTTCCTGGAGCTCACTATGTAGACCAGGCTGGCCTTAATCTCACAGATTTTAAAGACATGTGCCGGGGCTGGAGAGATGGCCTAGTGGTTAGGAGCACAGACCGCTCTTGCAGAGGACCCGGGTTCGATTCCCAGCACCCACGTGGCGGCTGAGAACTGTCTTTAACTCCACTTCCAGGGGAATCTGACACCCTCTTCTGACCTCCGACGCATTGCACAACACGGGTGCACAAACCTACATGCAGACAGTACATTCATACACATACAAAAAATAAATAAAATAAATTATATTTAAAGGCATGTGCCACCATCTCTGCTTTTTTATATATGTGAATCAGTCCTGGCCTTTTTGGTCTGTTTTTCATATGTTTTAAAATTTTTATTTTATGTGTATGATTGTTATACCTGCTTATAGGTAAGTGTACCTGTGTTTTCAGTGCCCCATAGAGGTCAGAAGAGGGCATTGTATTCCCTGGAACTGGAGTTTCAATGGTTATTAGCCATGTGGGTTCTGGGAATTAAACCTGAGTTCTCTGTAAGAACAGCCAGTGCTCTTAACCACTAAGTCATCTCTCCAGCCACATACTTAAAAAGATGATTTGTTAATATTTTGTATGTATGTATGTAATGGTTGGGAGAGGGTGCATGTACCACAGTGCACATGAGAAGTCAGGGGACAACTTTGTGGAGTTAGTTCTCTCCTGCTTTGCATATGGGTTCAGGGGATTGATCTCAGGCTGCCTGGCTCAGATAGCAAGCACCTTTACCTACTGAGCCAACTCTCTGACTCATTTTTTTTTTTTTTTTGAGTGAGTTCCAGACCAGTGGGGGCTAAAGGGAGATCCTGTCTCGAAAAGACCAAAAAAAAAAGAAAAAATTCAGAGCTGGGTGTTGGTGGCACATGCCTTTAATCCCAGCACCTAGGAGGCAGGCTATAGGAAGACACTTTCTCAACAAGACAAAAAAAAAAAAAAAAAAAAAAAAAAAAAAAAACTGAGAATAAAGAAAAAATACTTAAATTATGCTAATTCTATTGCCCAGAAATAAAATCACTATTAAGAATTTTGCTAGAAAATCTTTCATTTTTATGTATTTGATGGCTTTTACAATGTTGAAATCCATTTGTTTTGTTCTGAGACAGGGTCTTCCTGTAGCCTCAGCTGATCTGAAACTTGTAATGTAGTCTAGGCTGGCCTTGCTCTAATAGAGCCTATCTGTACCTCGCAAGTGCTGGAAGGTGTATATCACCACACCCTGTGTATATCACCACACCCTGTGTAATTTTTATTTTTGGTCTTTTTGAGACAGGGTCTCCCTGTAGCCCCTGATGTCCTGGACCTCACTCTGTAGACCAGGTTGGCCTTGAACTCACAAAGATTGACCTGCCTCTGCCTCCCGAGTGCTAGGATTAAAGGATGCAGCCACCAGCCTGGTCTTTTTTTTTTTTTCTGTATGTTTATGATCATGTACTGTCTGCATGCAGTGTCTGGCACTCGTGTCGTGCAATGCCGCGGAGGTCAGAAGAGGGTGTCAGATCCCCTGGAGCCGGAAGTTCTCCTGGAATGGGTTTCAGAGGTTCTCGGCCCATGTGGGTGCTGGGGATCGAACCTGGGTCCACTTTAAGATGCGTCGGTGCTCCTAAACCTCGGCCATCTCCAGCCCTCCTTTTTTGTCTTTCAAGACAAGTTGTGCAACCACCACGCCCAGCTCACACCCTGTATAAGATAAAAAATTATTTTTTTTTATTCTATTTATTTTATGTTTATGAGTGTTTGCCTCTTGCATTGTATGTGCACAATGTGTAGTACCTACTGTAGAGGCCAGAAGAGGTATGGATCTCCTGGAACTGGGTTAGGGACAGTTGTTAGTCATTTGTGGATGTTGGGAACCAAACACAGGTCTTCTGCAAGAGCAACCATTGAGCCATCTCTCTAGCCCCACAGTATATATTTTTAACCCACTTTTCTCCATACATTTTTTGTTTGCAATAGGATTTTATGTAGTTCCT
Source organism: Rhizomys pruinosus (assembly GCA_009823505.1). Lineage (NCBI taxonomy): Eukaryota > Metazoa > Chordata > Mammalia > Rodentia > Spalacidae > Rhizomys > Rhizomys pruinosus. The sequence goes on along the minus strand of VZQC01015038.1, from coordinate 1,012,680 downwards.
ACTGTTCTGGAACTCTGTTCCTCCTTTCTTTACCTCCCAAGTGCTAGGATTACAGGTGTATGTCACAATGCTCAGCTTCTTAGTAGATCTTAAATATTTGCTTGTTAGAATACTGGTGTGTGTATATCTGGGTATGGGTATATGTATGGGCATGTATATGCCATGGCATGCATGTGGAAGTGAGAGGACAACTTTTAGGAGTCAGTTCTCTCCTTCCACTATGGGTTCACCCAGGGATCAAATTCAGGTTGTCAGGCTTGTGTGCCAAGTGCCTTTACCCAGTAACTAATCTCACCAGCCCCTAGTTACAGAAGTTTATGGGAAAAAAACTAAAAAAATAAAAAAAAAAGTTAATGGGAAGGAAAATCTTTCAAAGCAAGATACTCACATTATATAACTACTTACCTACATTTCTCTTCTAGGATATAATTTTGTTATTAAAGTTATTAAAATTTAAGCAAAGAGGCTGTACTTGTTGCTCTTCCAGAGCACCTGAGTTCACTTCCCAGCACCTATGTTGGGTGGCTCACAACCACCTGAACTTCACCAACAGGGGATCTAACACTCTCTTTTGGCCTTTGTAATACCACACACATATGTAGTGCATACACACACACACATACACACACAAAACAAAACAAAAAAATCTTTAATAATAATAATAATAGGACCTGGGCGTGGTGGCGCCATGCCTTTAATCCTGGCAGAGGCAGGTGGATTCCTGTGATTTCAAGGCCAGCGCTGTCTACTAGTTCCGACAGCTGGCGACAGCGGAGGACCCTGTCTCAAAAAGCCCCCCCCAAATTATAATAATAATAGCTGGACATTGTGGGATGCCTCTAATTCCAGCACTACAGAGGCAGAGGCAGGCAGATCTCTGTGAGTTCAAGGCTAGCCAGGTCTAAGTAGTGAGTCTCAGGACATCTGGGACTACAGAGAGACTCTGTCTAAAAAGATAAAATATAATACATAAAATAAAATTTAAGCATTCCTGAGCTGCCCCTTGTGCCTCAGGATATATTCCCAGCACTAGCCAGGCTGTGGCAGGAGGATTGCTATGAGTTTGAGGCCATCCTTAACTACACAGTGAGTTCTAGGACATCCTGGGCTGTAAAATGAGATCCTCTCTGAAAAAAATTTAAAAAAATAGCTGGTTGTCGTGGTGCATGCCTTTAATCCCAGCACTCGGGAGGTAGAGGCAGGTGGATCTCTGAGATGGAGGTCGCCGGGTCTACATAGAAAGAGTCACGCCAGCTGGAGTTACAGGAAGACCTTGTCTCAAATAAACCAAACCAAACTAAACTGAGCAACCAAACAAAAACAGCATGTCTGAAATTGATTTTGGTATAAAATAAAGGCACGTTCCTGATTTTATTTTTTTCATAATTGTTTGTATATGAACATTACATAATGTGAATATGCTATCATTTTCTTAATGCTTTGAAAGATTGCTACATCCAAGTTTTATTATAAACCTATATCTGTTTTTGGATTGTATTTTATATATCTGACATTACTTATACCTTTAAGTTTTTTGGGGATTTTTTTTGGTCCTTTTGAGACAGTGTCTCCTTGCAGACCTAGCTGTCCTGGAACTCACTTGTAGCAGCCAGGCGGCTTGAACTCACAAAAGAATCTGCCTTCCCTCTGCCTCCCAAGGGGCTGGATACAGGTGTTTGTTCACTACAACGCCTGCATTTTAAACCTTTATTTTTTTATTTTATTTTTTAAAACAAAACTCTTTTTGGGGAGCTAGAGAGATGGCTCCTAGTGGTTAAGAGCACTGACTTCTTTGCAGAGGACCTGGGGTTCTATCCCCAGCACCCACATGGTGGCTAAGAACAGTCTTCAACTCCGTTCTAGGGGCTGACACCCTCTTCTGCCCTCTGTGGCATTGCACGACACAGGGTGCACAAACCTACATGCAGACAGTACTTCATTACACATAAAAATAAATAATAAAAAAAAGAAGACCCTTATAATAAAAAAAAAAAAATCTTTTTAAAAAAAATTTTTTAATTTATTATTATTTATTTATTATTTATTTTTGGTCTTTTGACGACAGGGGTTCCCTGTAGCCCCAGCTGTCCTGGAAATCACTCTCTGTAGACCTCTGGCCTTGAATTCACAAAATCCGCCTGCCTCTACCTCCCGAGTGCTAGGATTAAGGCATGCGCCAACACGCCTGGCAAAAGAGCATAAATTTTCTGGGATTTCCTTTTTTTATTTTTTTTTTTTGGTCTTTTCGAGACCGGTCTCCCTGTAGCCCCAGCTGTCCTGGAACTTGCTCTGTAGACCAGGCTGGCCTTGAACTCATAAAGATCCTCCTGTCTCTTCCCATGCTAGGATAAAGGTTGCACCACACGGTTATTTTATTTTTTTTATGTGTATGAGTGTACTGTCTGCATGTAGGTTGTGTGCTGCACCCATGTTGTGCATGCTGTGGAGGGCAGAAGAGGGCATCGATTCCCCTGGACATGAGTTAAGATGATTCTTAGCCACCATGTGGTGCTGGATTGAACCCGGGTCCTCTGCAAGAGCAGTCAGTGCTCTTAACCACTGAACCTGTAACTAGTGTTTGAATTGTCTTCTGATACAGTCTTACTCAGTTTGTAGAAGATTGGTGGCAAACTAGCATAATAAATCATTAATTTATATGAGTAATTATATCAAATGATTGTGTATTGATAGTCACTTTTTGTTGCTGTGATAAAACTGTGTGTACTTATAAAATGAAGAGTTGGGCTGAGAGATGGCCTAGCGGTAAGAGCGCCGACCGCTCTTACCACAGGACCCGGTTTCATCCCAGACACATGGGGCTACAACGCTGAAACTCCATTCCAGGAGACTCCAGTTCCGGGAATCCAGACCCTCTTCTGCTCGCGGCATTGCCGACAGGATGATCGCGTAGCATCAGACCTAGCCATGCAGAACGACGAGTTAAATTACATAAACATATAAGGAAAATGAAATAGAGCAGAGTTGTATTTGAGCTTTGATGCATGATACGATTGAGCTTCAGGGAATCAGGTCCATTGTGGTGGGAGGCATGGTGGTGGCCAGGATGGACTGCAGAGCAGCTGGGGGTCACATCTCACGATGAGCACAGTAAGTCAAGAGAGAGAGACACTGGAGACCCCAAGGCTTGTTAAACTCACTAAGCCCACCCCCAGTGACATACTTCCTCCAGCACAGCCACACCTAAGACCTCCAAAACGTGCCACCAACTGGAGACAAAATGTCTGAATACTTAAAGCCTTTGGGGGACATTCTCATTCAAACCACCATAGTGTATATACATAGTGATTTACAGCAAGATATGTAGAAGACTGTGATAGAAAGAAGATAGAGAAAGGTAGTTATGATTGGCAAGGGCCTTGAATGTATGTGGTACAGAAATCCACAAAAAATTTTTTTTAGATTTTATTTTATGTCTATGAGTATAATGTAATCCACAAAAGATTATTTGAGGGCTGGGAGATGGCTAGCGGTTTATTTTAAGAGTGCTGACCGCTCTTACGAGACCCGGGTTCATCCCCAGACCCCATGGCGGCCGAGACCGTCTGAAACTCCAATGAGAGAACTCCAGTTCCAGGGGAATCCGTTACCCTCTTCTGAACTCCGCGGCATTGCACGACACGGGTGCACAAACCTGAGGCAGACAGTACATTCATATACAAAAAAAAAAAAAAAAAAAAAAAGATTATTGAGTGGGGCTGGAGATACATGATGTGTGGCTAGTTATATTTAAATATAAGAGGACTGTGGCTGCAGGATGAAGGATGTATTTAAGAGATGAGAAGTTGGAGGCAGGGAAGTTGGAGCATAGTGACCATGACTGAGTAGGGAATAAAATGGGGTAGCATACAAAGAAAAGAAATTAAGTTGGGGACTGGAGAGATGGCTCAGTGGTTAAGAACATCGACTGCTCTAGCAGAGGACCTGGGTTCGATTCCCAAGCACCCACATGTTGGCTAAGAACCGTCTTTAAGCTGGGCATGGTGGCACACGCTTTTAATCCTAGCACTCGGGAGGCAGAGGAAGGCAGATCTCTGTGAGTTCAAGGCCAGCCTGGTCTACAGAGTGAGTTCCAGGACAGCTGGGGCTATAGGGAGAGCCTGTCTAAAAAAAAAAAATGGGCTTATTAAAGGAAAAATAAAGAGTAGATACTGGTGGCTGAAGGTAGGATACAGGAGGGAAGGAAGTCATTCATATTACCTAACATTCTTTAGATAGTCACTACTATCATACATAATATGACTAAAGCTTTTTAATTTTTGGAGGTAGGGTCCAGGTTAGCCTTAAATCTGCTATTTAACCAAAGAGAGCCTTGAACTTTTTTTGAGACAGGGTCTCCCTATAGCTTCAGCTGGCCTGGAATCCATTATATAGATTTTGCAGGCCTCATTCTCACAGAGATCTGCCTGTCTCTGCCTCACAGTGCTGGTATCAAAGGCATGTGGCACCAAAGTTGGCTATAACTTTGAACTTCTGTCTCCACCTTCCATGTGGTAGGATTGTAGGTGTGTGCTACTATTCCTGGTGTTCTAAAACTTTTCTATCTATCTATCTATCTATCTATCTATCTATCTATCTATCTATCTATCTATCTATCATCATCATCATCCACCATCCATCCATCCATCCACTCCATCCACCATCCATCCATCCAGGTTGTCTTTTTCGAGACGCATCTCCTGTAACCCCAGCTGTCTGAACTTGCTCTGTAGACCACGCTGGGCCTTGAACTCACAAAGCTCTTCCAGCCTCTGCTTCTCCAGTGCTAGGATTAAAGGCTGTGCACCACCGCCTGGCATAAAGCTTTTTTTTTTTTTTTTTTTTTTTGTCTTTTCAAGACGGGTCTCCCTGTAGTCCCAGCATGTCCTGGGAAAACTCACAAAGATCCCGCCTGCTCTGCTCCCAGTGCTAGGACTTAAAGGCGAGTGTGCCATCACACCACCCGGCTTTTTTTTGATTTTTGTTTTGTCTTTTGAGACAGGGTCTCCCTGTATCCAGTTGGCCTGGATGAACTACAAAGATCTGCCCTGCTCAGCCCTTCTCAAGTGTATAGATTAAAGCGTGCGCCACCTACGCCCGGCCAAAAAAACAAGCTTCTTTTATAACTTACACTGAAATCATTATTAGGAATTTTCCTTTTTTTTCTTGAGTCTGTGTTACATGACTACATTAGGACTTTCTTAGATGGATTTGGGAAAGTCTTGATTAAGCTCATTTAGTGCATGTTTGCACTCAAATCTACCATGATTTCTTTTCTTTGCACTTAATCACTTTTAGGGCACTTTCCAGATCCTGGCCTTCCTGTGTCCTTACTCTTCCTACACTAGTCATGATTTTGAGTAAGCATTTTCCATTTTTTATGCATTTCAAGATTAAGTGAATTAAAACTAATTTCAACATTTCCTTGGCTGTGCGTGGTGGCGCATACCTTTGATCCCAGCACTTGGGAGGCAGGGGCAGGTGGCATCTGCTAGTTCAAGCCAGCCCGTCTACATAGTATCCTGGACAACTGGGGCTACAGGGCAGATCCGGACTGAAAAAAACAAAAACAAAACACATTGTCTTGTTCCTATTTGGGTCCAAGGTTAAGATTTATTTCTGATTCTCCTACTTATTTTACACTCTTCATTTTTTATTGACAGCTTCCATGCAGAGGAAACCTAAATCATATTCTTCTTCTTTAATGGACCAGATTCCTATCAAATTCCTCATCCGACAGGCTCAAGGGCTGCAGCAGGAGTTGGGAGGTAGTTTTTTTTTACACATTTTTTTTTTAGCGATAATGTTTATTAAGAAATGTTTGCTGCTTATTTTAAAAACTGGTATTGCGGTGGTTAGTGTTAAAAAATAACAATCAAGATGAAAACTTCTTGCCTCTCTTACCAAGTCCATTGTTTTTGTTTTTATTTTTAAAAATATTTATTATTTTATTTTATGTCTGTATGAGTATATTGGCCTACGTAAACATAAGTGTACTGTCATGCATGGAATCTACCCCATGAAGGTTTAGAAGTAAGGCATGGATTCTGTGGTGGAACTGGAGTTACAGATAGTGTTTTTTTAGCCCACATGTGGGTGCTTGGAGATCAACGTGGGGTCCCTCCTTCAAGAGCAAGCTGGGATTTCAACCTGCCTGATGCCATTTCCCGCCCCCTTTTTTGTTTTTATGAAAAGGGTTCCTTACCCTCAGGTGGCCTGGAACTCACTCACTATGTTGACAGGCTGGCTGGAACTCAGAGATTGGCCTTCTTCCTCTGAGTGGGTGTATTTAAAGGTGTACACGGGGATGGAGACGATGGCCCTCAGGGTTGCGGTTAGAGCTCTGACTGCCTCTTACAGAGGGACCTGGTCGATCCCAGCACCTACATGGAGGATGTAGAACCGTCTGTAACTCCAGTTCCAGGAGAAACTCTCCGTTCCAGGGGAACTGACACCCGCTGTCTGAACCTCCGAGGCAGTGGCAGGACTGGGTGCACAAACCTACATTCAGACAGTACATCCATATCCACATTAAATAAATAAAGATAATAAATAATATAAATAAAGGTGTGTGTACCCCCCCTGTGCCCAGTGGTATTTTCTTCATAAAAGCCTTTCATGTTTCAGTGCGGTTTACTCTGTCTTTGAAGTTGGGAATTTCTTTTTCTTTCTTGTTGGGTGGTTTGAAAGAGGATATGTGCCCGTTGACATGTTTAGCCAGATGGCTGCAATGTTATTAGATTTTGTACATAGTCTAATTTCTAAAATAAATGATACAGTATTTGGCAGAATGGGGCATTAACATTTTACTTAAAAGAGTATAATATGTAGATTGGTTTGTACTATTATAAGCTATCTCTTTTGTGTCTGTTGGGAGTAGTTATTTTAATTGTAGTTTATACATATATTTAGGAAGATTAAACTTTAGAACACTTTAATTAGTTAGAATGCCTTTTTTAAATGTAGGAGGCATTAATTTTTTTAAGCAAGATTCTCTGAGGGTCAGGTATGGCAGCACATAGAGACACTGAGTCGAAACGGAGAATCAGCCCAGCCTACGGAATGAGTTCAGAGCAAGCCAGGGCTGCAGTGTGAGATTGCTAAAATTTTAGTGAAAAAAAAAAAAACCCAGTGTGTATGACAAAGGAACCCCTCCTGGGATTCACCAGCTGTATGGTTTGATTTAAGATGGGTGATAAGGGGATGATTGCATCTTAGTAATGTGGTTGCCATCACTGCTTTTACCATGCTCTGACTACTGTGATGATGATGGTGGGGTGGTGGCCAACAGAGATACTTACTGCTTCTTTATATACTAAGCCTGTAACTTGTGGTACTCTATAGCACTGATAAGATTTTACTTAATTAAAAAAAAACTATTTTATGTTAAATTATTTTTTATGATGTGTGCGGAAGGTAACAGAGGACAGTTTTTGGGAGTAGTCCTCTCGCCATGGGTCCTGGAAATAAACTCAGGTTGTCTGTTTTTATGCTCTGAGTCATCTTGCTGGCTCTGTTTTAGACAGGGTCTCATGTCTTAGCTCAGGCTGACTGAAAACCCTTAGTCTAAGTGGCAGGATCTTCAATTCAAGAGCAGTCTTCCTACCTCGGCTTCCTTGGAGTACGTGGAATTTTAGGTGTGATCCACCAGGTGCAGTAGGGGGTGCGGTGATATTACACTAATAGTAGTCATAAATGTAAAAATGGCGGCATCTACAGCCAGAATTGAGTATGAAAGCTTTTATTTAGTAGAAGGAAGAGTTTACTAACATTGCCATTTTAGGGCTGGAGCAGAGGCCTCTAGAGTTAAGAGCACCGTGCTCTTGCAGAGGACCCGGGGTCCTTCGATCCCAGCACCCACATGGTGTCTAAGGAACCGTTTCTTCTGTAATCCAATACAGGAGAACTCCAGTTTCCAGGGGAATCAGCAGGAGCCCTCTTCGACCTCTCGCGGCATTGCACGACATGGGCCGCACAAACCTACATGCAGAGAGTACATGTTCTACACATACAAAAATAATTAAAATTTAAAAAAATGCCATTTTAGAAATTAAAAGTAGGTGAATTTTACTCAGCTATAATAATGATTCTAAATGGGATTGGAAGAGAGGGCATATTCTTTATAGAAACCTTCAGAATTTCTTCTTTTTCCCTTCTCTGTGATTGTGTGTATTCATGTTCATATGTGCAGTGCAGATATGCATTGCATGTGTGTACAATGCAGCATGGTCGGCCAGGGCAACACCTATGTATTGTTTCTCAGGAGCTGACTATCTTTTTATGTGGTGTGGTGTGTGGGAAGAATTTCCCTCGAAACAGGCTCTTTCAGTAGCCTGGACCATATCAACAATGGCTGACGTGTAAGCCCCCTGTCTCAGTGTCGGAATTTAAAATGCCATTCCCCCCACCAGTACCACCAACACATGAAGCAGTGGTTTGGAAGGATTAAACTCATGTTCCTCACGTTGATAAGCAAGCATTTTACCAACCACTTGTTAGTCTACTCTATCCCAAGCCTTACCTATCAGGAAATTCTGAGAGAGCCTTTTTTCCTTTCTTGGGTGTGGGGAAGGAACAAGTTCTACTCCCTATACTTCTGGCGTTGCTTGGGAATTTTATCATATAAAAACAAAGCTGACCTACAACTGAGATATGTCCTGTCTCGTGCATTCCGAGTATCTGGGCATAAAGGTAATGTGCCCAATGATTATTTGGGGGGAGGAGAGATAGATCAGTGGGTAAGAGCACTGGCTTGCTCTAGGCAGACAGAACTGGGTTACAGTTCGCTAGACCTATGAAAGTGGCTAAACCATCTCCTAAATCCAGTTCAGGGGAGCTAGCTCTTTCTTCTGGCCTGGGGCTTGCATACATGTTGGTAGACTTACTAATGTAAGCAAAACTCCAACAACATAAATAAAAATAAATTTAGGATTGAACTTATTTATTTATTTTTTGTCTTTCCTGTAGTCTGTACTGAATATTCATATGTAGACCAGGGCCTGCCCTTTTGAACCACAGGAGATCAGCCTCGCCTGCCTACCTCTGCCTCCCTGATGTGCTGGGATTAAAGGCATGCACCAACGCCCGGCTTTTTTTTTTGGTTTTTTGGACAGGGTTCCATGTTAGCCCCAGCTGTTCTGGACTCACTCTGTTAACCAGGCTGGTCTCTCCTTAAACTCACAAAGATCGCCTTGCCTCTGCCTCCCAAGTGCTCGGAATTAAAGGCGTGTGCCACCGGCCTAACCTTCTGGCTTTTTTTATTCTTTTATTATTGTGTTTGTCTGTGTAGTGCTACTTGTGGTTCCTCAGATTCCAGAAGCGTGCATTGCATCCCTTGTGATTGGCCCAGTATGGTGATAGGAAACTGAGCTCCGATACTCTCAGGGCAGATTAGTGATAGTGTCTCCTAACTACTGAGGTCATCCCAGGACGTTTGTTGTGTTTTTTTTTTCCTTTTTGTGTTGTTGTTCTTTTGAGACGGGCTCCTGCCAGCCCCTGGCTGGAACTCTATATGTATACCAGGCTGGCCTCCTCAAACTCAGCGTCGCCTGCCTCTGCCTCCCCGACTGCTAGGATTAAAGACACACACCACCATGCCTAGCTTAAAAAACATTTTTTTCTTCATAGACTGTGGATCTGAACACAGGGTGTCATATGCTAAAGCAATAACTCTACCAATGATTTACATCCTGAATCTTTGTTTTACTGTTATTTTTGCCAAATAAATTCTCAAACCTAAATGTCTATGGCTGGCTTGAACTCATTCCTAACCAGGCAAGGCCTTGTAATTATCGCATCTTCTGCCTCAACCTTTTGAATAGTTAGGATTCTAGCTAAGCTTCTTAAAAGGTATATGTGTACAAATAAGGATGGCTAGTGCTCTGTTCCAGAGTTTATCATAGTTATTGGCATAGTACCTGGTATTCTGCATATGCAATAGGGTTCTTTTTAGCTTCTGATGCTATAGGTGCTCTAGAAATGCTTTGAGAAACCATGCTAGAACTTACCTCTTTCTTTACCACCTGTTGACTTGCTGAAAATAACAGACTGAGGAAGATTCTGGTTTTTGAGATGTGAGAATCCAATTAACTTGCTGTTGATTTTTAAGGGCTGCATTCAGCTTTACTACGTCTCCTTGCAACTAATTATCCACATTTATGTATTGTGGATGACTGGATCTGTGAAGAAGAAATCACAGGGACTGATGCCCTGTTACGGCGAATGCTCCTGACTAGTAATGCCAAAAACCACTCTCCTAAACAACTCCAAGAAGGTACAGTAGACAAGATCTTATCTCTTTTACTACTACAAAGAGATGCTATGCTAATTGAAATCTTACATATTTTAAGCAATTCTCTTTTGGTTAAGGATTTTTAACCATTTCTCTACCTAGCTGGTAAATTACTAAACATGCTTCTGTCTTTTTCCTCATATTTTGTGTTATATAACTAAAAAAAAGATTTAGAAAAATTCTAAACTAGTTAGGAATAAATGCAACAGAATAAGGGAGTATACTTGCTGTTAATGGGTAATGTTCTAGATGAGCACCCTAAATAAAACAAACGACAGGGGTATGGGGGAATCATTCCTTTGATCCTAGCACTCCGGAGACAGACGGAAAGGTGGATCTTTGTGAGTTCAAGGCCCGCCTGTCTACGAGTGAGTTCCAGGAGCTGGGCCTACAGGGAGACCTTGTCTAAAAAAAAAAAAGTTATATGTAAAACTTTGTTTGTTCTATTACAAAGTTTCAGACTGGGACTGGAGAGATTGTTCAAGCAGTTGAGGCATCCCTGATTGCTCTTACAGAAGACCCAGGTTTGATTCCCAGCACCCCACCAGGCAAGCTAACAACTATCTGTAACTCAGTTCCAGGGGAGTCCAACAACCTCTTCTGGAACAATGGGTGCACTATACACATGTAGGCAATACATTTCTTATTTATTTATTTATTAAAATTTTTATTTATTCTTTTTATGAGTGTATGAATTTACTGTCTGGCTGTAGGTTTGTGCACCCGTGTCATTGCAATGCCATGTAGGTGGTCAGAATTGAGGGCGTCAGATTCCCCTTGAACTGGAAGTCTCCTGAAATTGGAGTTAAAAACAGTTCTCAGCCCCCATGTGGGTGCTGGGGATTCGAACCCTGGGCTTCATGCACGGCGCAGTTCTGCTCTTTTAATGGCGAGGCCATCTCCTTCCAGCCCTACTAAACCCCATTTAAAAAAGAGTCTCAGGGGCTGAGGAGATAGCTCAGAGGTTTCTGTAAGAGCACCGATCTGCTCTTTGCAGAGGTACCATCGTGGTTCGATCCCCCTCAGCACCCATACAGTGTTTAACAGCCATCTGTAACTCTCCAGTTCCAGGAGAACTCTCAGTTCCAGGGGAATCCCATTTTTTAAGGATTCATCCGTCTGTTTCTGAAATTCCGCGTGTTCATCCATTTGCATTCTCCTGACCTATGGGTCGTCACAGACCTGATGCAACAGTACCATTTTCATTCACATCTAAAAATTTAAAAAAATCTAAAATGAAAATTAAAAAAAAAAAAACGTTTTTCAGTTTTAAGCTAGTTATGGGATGGCCTACATGCCTTGAATCCTACCACTCACGTGGCGCAGGTTTGGACCTCTCGGGCCGTTTCAGGTTCTCTCTCCCTGTCTAGGTCGCCCCTACAGGCCCCTGAGGGGACCCTCTGTTCAGAAGAAAACTTAAATTCACAAAGACCCGCTTCCAGTTTTGGGATTTTTAGAGTTCACGACCTTCTTGGATCGACTCCCTTCATGGTCAGTCGTTTAGGTTAGCGATCACTGTTCTCTTTTCTTTCTTTTTTTTTTTCTTTTCGCCACAGGATCATTGGGGTTCTCCCCCCCGGTCCCTTATGACCCCATGCTTGTCACCGGAACCTCTCATCCTCTCTGTTATTGCCCAGGCTTAGCCTTTGAACTCACAAATTTGATCCACCTGCCTCTGCCTTCCTTTAATGCTAGGACTTAAGGTGTGCGCCACCATGTCCTACGGGTAACATCTGTACATGTTTATCCGTACAGATTTAGCTTATCCAGTTGTTTTCTGTCCCTGCACTCCCATATGCGGCCCGTTCTACTCAGTCTTTAACCTATAGGTCTTCCAATCGATTACTGACTTGCTCTCTCTTATCTGCTTTCCATTATTTAAACCTTATTTTGCCAGGATGGCAGAGGCAGATTGGACCCTCCCCAAGGGCAGGTGGCCCTTTCTAGGGGGACAGGGGCAGGGTGAGAATAGATCTCTTAGTGAGATGGAGGTACAGTTGTCTAGTGTAGCACGGTCGAGGCGGTTGAGGTTTGCTTATAATTTTCTGATTAGACCTTGGCGAATACTAAACAACACACTTCCCACTCCTACTAGAAAATAAACATAATTTTCATATTACCCTTTACTCAGTTACCTCTGACGTTTGCTTATCACATTATTCTGTGACCCCACCCCATCACCGTCCTGAATCCAATACATTCCGTCCCCTCCTAGCTCCCCGCTCGGAGAAAAAAGTTTTTATTCATCTTTACATTCTCTCCAGATCATAGTTCATTCCTTACTCCTTATGGCCCTATATTTTGGCTTTTACGACCCGCGGTAGGAACTCAGTTTCAATAGCGTTTTTATCTCCTGCTTTGGGGCTGTGCAGTCGGCATCTCCCCACACGGCCACCGGTAGGAAATTTAAAATAGGAAGGAACGAGGATCCACTACTTCTGGTTTGTCTTCATCCTGGCCCCATGTTAAGTTCTGCTTATTTTAGAACAACTCTGCCCAGGGTTAGTTGACACCCACAATGGATTAGGCCCTTCAACCATCATCTCAGCAGTCCATAGTTAAACAATAAACCTACAGATATGCGACCATAAGGCTTCTTTCAGTCCAAGGTAGGCTGGCCAAATTACCCAGTTGTTTCTTAGCGCCCGCATTCAACATCCAGTGTGTCACATGGTGACACGAAAGTTTATGCGTAGATTACTAAACAAACCTAAAGGTCTTTGTTTTTTTATATTTTTTCAATTAACTTTTTTTTTTTTTTTTTTTTTTTTTTTTTATTTTTTTGTTTGTGTATATGTGTGTAAATGCACATATGTGGTGCAGGGCCCTTTTGGAGGTCAGAAGGGGGCGTCTGGCGTCGGATTCCCCTGGAACTGGAGGTTGTTGTGAAAAGAGGTTATCAGCTCACATGTTTTGGTGCTGGCGTGATCGAAACCATGGTCTTTTCTGCAATTTGAGCTACCTTTGGCGTTTTCTTGATTATCCACCGATTGCCACTTTTCTCCAGCCCCTCTAATCCTATATTCTTTCATTTTTTTACGTCTGTTGAAAAACTCTGTTATTATATACTGAGTAATCTTCTTTTAATACTTTTTGTTTTAGTACCTTATAACATTGGCCTTCCACTCCCCTTCCACGTTTTTCCTTTCATCTTGAGTTCCGTTGCTGTTGTCTTGATACGTCATTCTTTTCGTCTTTTTAGTTTTTTACTTTTTTTTTGTTTTTGTGATTTTTTTTAGATTAAACTTTATTTTGTGGGCCTTTTTGTGTTCACGCTTGCCGGCGCTTATCTGCGATGTCTGGACCCCCCTTCGAGAGGCTCATTTTGTCGTTTTCCATTTTTCTTGGTATGGATTGACGGCTTGTACGTCCTCCAATGCCTCAGTTGGGTCTTTGCAGTCTTTATGGATTCTTGAGCCCCAATATCGGCGAAAATCATCGGTGTTTTCTCACTTACATTTTTCGGCACGTTTCTTCACCAAATCTCTTTCAAGTGTAGGTTGGTTTCCAGGGTGAAGGATCTATTTAGACTATTCTTTCCCCTTGAAGCGACTTTGTGGTTCACAAACTTTTAGCCACTTCACCCTTTCTATTAGTCCACTGCGTGGTTATGACTGGATGACACACTCCAAAATAAAAAAAGATATATTTTTTTGTTATTCTTTGCACAATTTACCGTCCTTCAAAACTATCTTTTATAATTCTAATCTCAACAACATTAACTTTACACTTTCCTTCTCCACATGAGATCCTCTTTTTTGCTTCTATTTCAACTGCATTAAGGTGCTTTCCAATGGCATTTTTTTTTACACCTTTATGGCCCACACTACAGTTTAAAAAACTTTTTAAGAAGCTGACATTCTGAAGCTTAGACCGTTGAGAGTATTTTTCTACTTTTAGTGTCTAGGTTTTATTCTGATGGGGAAATATTCGAATTACTTCTTGAGTACAACAGAAGTTTTTAGATCTTGCGTCCCTAATAGGACGTGTTTTTTGTTTTTGTGGATTCTTTTTGGGCGCTCTATTTCGAGAAAGGGTATTGACCTGTAGCCCCAGCTGTCATGGAAACTAACTAGTTAGACAGGCTGGCCTTGAAATCTCAGAGATCCATGCCTTTGAATCCCAATAGTGACTAGGAGTAAATGATCTGTTTTCGTTTCGGCAACATATACACGCGCGCCTTTTTTTCTTTTTTTTTTCCCCGCGCTGTCTTTCATTGACCGTGTCATATATGGGTTTCCTCTCTCATACCTTTTGTAGCCCCAGATGTTCCTGGAACTCACTCGTAGATCTCATGGCCTTTGGTCCGTTGATTAAAAACTCTAGAGATTTTTCTACCTGTCATTCTGCCTCCCCACGCTGCTTTTTAGGATTAAAGGTTGTTTCGCGTGCCACCATTCCCGGCTTTTTTTTTTGGGTCGGCTTTTTGAGACCCCCCTTGGCATTTTTTTCGTGTGCCGTCTCTCCCACTCGTGTAGATCCTTTTTTAGTTTCCAGTTTTCTGCTGGATCACCTCACTGGGATTGTTTGCGACTCGGCCGGAACACCTCGACCCTGGCCTTGAATTTCAGATTTTTCGATTTTTTTTACATTCTACTCGTTTGCCTTCTTTTGTCTCCTCCCCAATGTGTTCTAGTGTAGTTTATTTAAGGTTTTTTTTGTTCTTTTTTATTTTTTTTTTTTTTTTTTTTTTTTTTTTTTTTTTTTTTTTTTTCATTTCATCCTGGGGTCTTTTCAGCATTACCACTTCCTTTGGGTTCTTTTCTCCCTTCTTTCTCTCCTCCCCCCCCCCCTTTCTCCCATTTTTTTTTTCATNCTGAGACAGGCGATCACACTGTCCAGCCCTGTGTGGCCTGGAACTCTCTATTTAGCCTAGCTACTTTTTTTTTGGTTATTTTCAAAGGCTCTTGCTATGTACCTTTGCCATTTAGAGCAAGCTGACCTCAAACCTGTGTTGGTTCATCTGCTTTTCCCTCCTGAGTACTGTGCTTAAAGACTTGCAACCACCATACCTGGGTAGTCCTATAAAGTGTCACTTAACTATTCTTTTTAACTTAACTACTTCATAGGTATAAGATTACTATCTTACTACGCAAGATATTAATGGAAAGTAGTATACTTTCTTATAAAAGAAGGTTCAGGGGCTGGAGAGATGGCTCAGCAGTTAAGAGCTCCAGCTGATCTTGCAGCAGGACTAGCGGTATCCCTCCAGCACCACAGGGCATGCTAACAACCATCCTTAATCCAGTTCCAGGGGATCGACACCTCCTTCTGGACCTCTGCAGCCTGGCATGAACACGGTGCACCAACTACACTGCACACAGTACAAAATACAATAAACGGCGGTGTGGTGGCGCTCGCCTTGATAATCCTAGCACTTGCGGGGACGGCAGAGGCCAGCCGTATCTTTGTGGTTTAAAGCCTGGTCTACGGAGTGAGTTCCAGAACAGCTGGGGCTAAAGGGAGATCCTGTCTCGAAAAGACCAAAGAAAAAAAAAAACTAAATTGACGTGGGTGTGGTGGCACATGCCTTTAATCCCAGCACCTAGGAGGCAGAGCTATAGGAAGACACTTTCTCAAGACAAAAAGACAAAAAAAAAAAAAAAAAAAAAAAAAAAAAAAACAATGAGATAAAGAAAAATACTTAATTATGCTATTCTATTGCCCAGAAATAAAATCACTATTAAGAATTTTGCTAGAAAATCTTTCATTTTTATGTATTTGATGGCTTTTACAATGTTGAAATCCATTTTGTTTTGTTCTGAGACAGGGTCTTCCTGTAGCCTCAGCTGGTCTGGAACTACTATGTAGTACAGGCTGGCCTCAAAATTAGAGCATCTGCTTGCCCCAAGTGCTGAGAAGGTGTATATCACCACACCCTGTGTATATCACCACACCCTGTGTATTTTTTATTTTTGGTCTTTTTGAGACAGGGTCTCCCTGTAGCCCCTGATGTCCTGGACCTCACTCTGTAGACCAGGTTGGCCTTGAACTCACAAAGATTGACCTGCCTCTGCCTCCCGAGTGCTAGGATTTAAAGGCATGAGCCACCACGCCTGGTCTTTTTTTTTTTTCTGTATGTGTATGAATGTACTGTCTGCATGCAGGTTGTGCACCGTGTCTGTGCAATGCCCGAGGGTCAGAAGAGGGTGTCAGCTTCCCCTGGAGCGGAGTTCTCCTGGAATTGGAGTTTCAGACGGTTCTCGGTCGCCATGTGGGTGCTGGGGATCGAACCTGTGGCCTCTGTAAGAGCGTCGGTGTCCTAAACCTAGCCATCTCCAGCCCCTTTTTTGTCTTTTCAGACAAGTTTGCACCCACCACGCCCAGCTCAACCTGTATAAGTAAAAAAATTATTTTTATTCTATTTATTTTATGTTTATGAGTGTTTTGCCTGCTTGTATGTAAGTACATTGTGTACCATGCCTGGAGAGGCCAGAAGAGGGTATTGGATCTCCTGGAACTGGGTTAGGGACAGTTGTTAGTCATTTTGTGGATGTTGGGAACCAAACACAGGTCTTCTGCAAGAGCAACCACTGAGCCATCTCTCTAGCCCCACAGTATATATTTTTAACCCACTTTTCTCCATACATTTTTTGTTTGCAATAGGATTTTATGTAGTTCCTACTGTTCTGGAACTCTGTTCCCCTTTTCTTTACCTCCCAGTGCTTTTTTTTTTTTTTTTTGGTCTTTTCGAGACAGGGTCTCCCTGTAGTCCCAGCTGTCCTGGAACTCACAAAGATCCGCCTGCCTCTGCCTCCCAAGTGCTAGGATTAAAGGCGTGTGCCATCACACCCGGCTTTTTGAGACAGGTCTCCCTGTACCTGTCCTGGAACTCACAAAGATCCACCTGCCTCAGCCTCTCAAGTGTTAGGATTAAAGGCGTGCACCACCACGCCCGGCATAAAGCTTCTTTTTATAACTTACATTGAAATCATTATTAGGAACTGAGTCATGTGTTCTTGACGATATTTGACTTTCTTAGATGGATTTGGGAAAGTCTTGATTAAGCTCATTTAGTGCATGTTTGCACTAAAATCTACCATGATTTCTTTTCTTTGCACTTATTTCACTTTTAGGGCACTTTCCAGATCCCGGCCTTCCTGTGTCCTTACTCTTCCTACATAGTCATGATTTTGGTAGCATTTTCCATTTTTTATGCATTCAAGATTAAGTGAATTAAAACTAATTTCACATTGTCTTGGCTGTGCGTGGTGGCGCATGCCTTTGATCCCAGCACTTGGGAGGCAGAGGCAGGTGGATCTCTGAGTTCAAGGCCAGCCCAGTCTACATAGTGATCCAGGACAGCTGGGGCTACAGGGAGACCCTGACTGAAAAAAACAAAAACAAAACACATTGTCTTTGTTCCTGTTTGGGTCCAAGGTTAAGATTTATTTCTGATTCTCCTACTTATTTTACACTCTTCATTTTTTATTTACAGCTTCCATGCAGAGGAAACCTAAATCATATTCTTCTTCTTTAATGGACCGGATTCCTATCAAATTCCTCATCCGACAGGCTCAAGGGCTGCAGCAGGAGTTGGGAGGTAGTTTTTTTTTACACATTTTTTTTTAGCGATAATGTTTATTGTTAAGAAATGTTGCTGCTTATTTTAAAAATTGTATTGGGTGTTCAGTGTTAAAAAATTAGCAGTTCAAGATTGAAAAGCGTCTTTGCCTCTCTTACCAAGTCCATTGTTTTTGTTTTTATTTTTAAAAATATTTTATTATTTTTATTTTATGTGTATGAGTATATTGCCTGCGTATACATAAGTATACCTGTGTCATGGAATACCCATGGAGGTTAGAAGAGGGCATTGGATTCCTGTGGAACTGGAGTTACAGATAGTTGTTAGCCACCATGTGGGTGCTCGGAGTCAAACGTGGGTCCTCCTCAAGAGCAGCTGGTGATTTCACCTGCTGAGCCATTTCTCCAGCCCCCTTTTTTGTTTTATGAAACAGGGTTTCCCTATAGCCTCAGGTGGCCTGGAACTCACTCACTGTGTTGACCAGGCTGGCCTGGAACTCAGAGATTTGCCTTCCTCTGCCTCCTGAGTGGTGGTATTAAAGGTGTACACGGGGCTGGAGAGATGGCCTAGCGGTTAAGAGCTCCGTCTGCTCTTACAGAGGAGCCGGGTTCGATCCCCAGCACCTACATGGTGGATGAGAACCGTCTGTAACTCCAATTCCAGGAGAACTCCAGTTCCAGGGGAACCTGACACCCTCTTCTGACCTCTGAGGCATTGCAGGACATGGGTGCACAAACCTACATTCAGACAGTACATTCATACACATTAAATAAATAAATAAATAAATAAATAAATAAATAAATAAATAAATAAATAAAATAAAGGTGTACACCCCCATGCCCAGTGGTATTTTTCTTCATAAAATGCCTTTCATGTTTCAGTGCGGTTTACTCTGTCTTTGAAGTTGTGAATTTCTTTTCTTTCTTTGTTATGGTTGGTTTGAAAGAGGAATATGTGCCTCCATTTGACATGTTTAGCAGGCTGCATTTATTATATTTTTACATAGTCTATTTCTAAAATAAATGGTACAGTATTTGGCAGAATGGGGCAATTAACATTACTTAAAAGAGTATAATATGTAGATTGGTTTGTACTATTATAAGCTATCTCTTTTGTGTCTGTTGGGAGTAGTTTTAATTGTACATATATTTAGAGATTTAAACTTTAAGAATACTTCTAATTGTTAGAATGCCTTTTTAAATGTAGAGGCATTAATTTTAAGCAGATTCTCTGAGGGTCAGGTATGGCAGCACATACTGTAATCCTAGCACTAGAGACACTGAGTCGAAATGGAGATCAGCCCAGCCTATGGAATGAGTTCAGAGCAAGCCAGGGCTGCAGTGTGAGATTGTTTAAAAAAAAACCCAGTGTTTATGACAAAGGAACCCCTCCTGGGATTCACCATCTGTATGGTTTGATTTAAGATGGGTGATAAGGGGATGATTGCATCTTAGTAATGTGGTTGCCATCACTGCTTTTACCATGCCCTGACTACTGTGATGATGATGGTGGGGTGGCGGCCAACAGAGATACTTACTGCTTCTTTATATACTAAGCCTGTAACTTTGTGGTACTCTATAGCACTGGATAAGATTTTACTTAAATTAAAAAAAACATTTTTATTTAAATATTTATTTTGTGCATGTGTGCGAAGGTCAGAGGACAATTTTTGGGAGTCAGTCTCTCCGCCATGTGGGTCCTGGAAATCAAACTCAGGTTGTCTGTTTTTATGCTCTGAGTCATGTTGCTGGCTCTGGTTTTGAGTCAGGGTCTCAGACTAGCTCAGGCTGACTTGGAAAACCCTGTAGTCTAGTCAGGTCTTCAATTCAAGGCAGTCTTCCTACCTCGGCCTCTTGAGTACTGGAATTATAGGTGTGAGCCACCAGGTGCAGCTGGTGATATTACACAATAGTAGTCATAAATAGTAAAAAGCACTACAGACAGAATTTGAGTATGAAAGCTTTTATTTAGTAGAAGGAAGAGTTTACTAACAATTGCCATTTTAGGGGCTGGAGAGATGGCCTAGTGGTTAAGAGCACTAATCGCTCTTACAGAGGACCCGGGTTCGATCCCCAGCACCCACAGGGTGGCTAAGAACCGTCTGTAACTCCAATTCCAGGAGAACTCCAGTTCCAGGGGAATCAGAGACCCTCTTCTGACCTCTGTGGCATTGCACGACACGGGTGCACAAACCTACATGCAGACAGTACATTCATACACATACAAAAATAAATAAAATTTTAAAAAATTGCCATTTTAGAAATTAAAAGTAGGTGAATTTTACTCAGCTATAATAATGATTCTAAATGGGATTGGAAGAGAGGGCATATTCTTTATAGAAACCTTCAGAATTTCTTCTTTTTCCCTTCTCTGTGTTGTGTATGTTCATGTTCATATGTGTGCAGGTGCATATATGCATGCATGTGTGTACCAATGCATGTGGAGGCCAGGGGCAAACTCAAGTATTGTTTCTCAGGAGCTGACTAC
>VZQC01015038.1:975979-990080 GCA_009823505.1 Rhizomys pruinosus | reverse complement strand
AGTACATTCATACACATACAAAAATAAATAAAATTTTAAAAAATTGCCATTTTAGAAATTAAAAGTAGGTGAATTTTACTCAGCTATAATAATGATTCTAAATGGGATTGGAAGAGAGGGCATATTCTTTATAGAAACCTTCAGAATTTCTTCTTTTTCCCTTCTCTGTGTTGTGTATGTTCATGTTCATATGTGTGCAGGTGCATATATGCATGCATGTGTGTACCAATGCATGTGGAGGCCAGGGGCAAACTCAAGTATTGTTTCTCAGGAGCTGACTACCTTTTTATGTGTGTGTGTGT
Source organism: Rhizomys pruinosus (assembly GCA_009823505.1). Classification (NCBI taxonomy): domain Eukaryota; kingdom Metazoa; phylum Chordata; class Mammalia; order Rodentia; family Spalacidae; genus Rhizomys; species Rhizomys pruinosus. The sequence goes on along the minus strand of VZQC01015038.1, from coordinate 989,778 downwards.
GTGGAGAAACAGGCTCTTTCAGTAGCCTGGACCATATCAACAATGGCTGACGTGTAAGCCCCTGTCTCAGTGGGATTACAAATGCATGTAACCATGCATGGGTTTGGAGGATTAAACTCATGTCCTCATTTTTGTAAAGCAAACATTTTACCAACGATTGAGCTATCTCCCAAGCCTACCTATCAGAAATTCTGAGTGAGCCTTTTTCCTTTTTTTGGTGTGGGGGGAAGACAAATTCTCACTCTATACTTCTGGCTTGCTTGGAATTTATCATATAAACAAAGCTGGCCTCAAACCGAGAGATTTGCCTGTCTCTGCCTTTTGAGTTCTGGGCCTAAAGGTATGTGCCATTATGATTTATTTTGGGGGCTGGAGAGATAGCTCAGTGGTTAAGAGCACTGGCTGCTCTTGCAGAAGACCTGAGTTCAGTTCCTAGCACCTACAAGGTGGCTAATAACCATCCCTAACTCCAGTTCCAGGGGATCTAGCTCTTTCTTCTGGCCTCTGGGGGCATTGCATACATGTGGTAGATTTACATACATGTAAGCAAAACTCCATACACATAAATAAAAATAAATTTAGGATTTATTTTTATTTATTTATTTTTTGGTCTTTTGAGACGGTGTCTTCCTGTAGCTGTACTGAAATTTACTATGTAGACCAGGCTGGCCTTGAACTCACAGAGATCAGCCTGCCTCTGCCTCTTGTGCCTCCTGAGTGCTGGGATTAAAGGCATGCACCACCATGCCTGGCTTTTTTTTTTTTTTTTTTTTTTTNATAATCTAAAGTATTGCTTCTGTAGCTTATTATTTTGAACATGTAGTGTGCCATAAATGTAAAATAATGCCAGATGGAAAAACTGAATGCAGGTTAAAGAGAGCAAAATATCTCATTAATGTTTTAATTTTGATTAAATGATAAAATATTGAAAATTTGTAAATAAAAAATATTATTTTTTAATTATTTTTGTCATCATCATAAACAACACAGTGACTATAAGGGCCTAGATGTTTCTGACCACCAGTCTGCTTCAAGGGAAAGACAGTCTTCCATGTCCTTCACCCTGGAAAACCAACAGTACCTGAAAGAGATTTGGAAGAAACTAGCCAAAATTTATAAGAACACACAGATGTTTCACTATATTTGGGCTCAAAATAAATGTGGCAAGCACAACTAGCTTTGGATGACTTACAATTCCTTCAATCCTACAAAGAAAAATGGGAAGACAATGACCTCAAAAGGGGGTTAGCTCAGTAGTAAAGCACCAGGCCCAGCATGCACAAAAGGCCCAGAGTTTAATCTAAATCACCAAAAAAAAAAAAAAAAAAAAAAAAAAAAGAAGAAAATGACTTCAATACAACAGCAAAAGGAACTCAAGAATAGAAAGAAAAACTTGAAGGGGATTGGAAAGGCCAATGTTGGTACTACAAAAAGGAGTAAAGATTACTCAGTGATAATACAAAGTTTTTCACAAGACTTAAAAATTTAATTTAGGGGCTGGAGAGATGGCTCAGTGGTTAAGAGCGCCAACTGCTCTTGCAGAGGACCTGGGTTCGATCCCCAGCATCCACATGGTGGCTGAGAACCATCTTTAACTCCAGTTCCAGGGGAATCCGACACCCTCTTCTGACAACATGGGTGCACCAACCCTACATACAGACAGTACACGCATACACATTAAAAAACATTTTAAAAATTTTAATTAAAAAAAAAAAAAAAGAAATTTAGGTTTGTTGGGTGTACTTCATAGCTTTAGTGTCACCTTGACACACCTGGGTTGAAGGAGCCTCAACTGGGGAATTTCCTCCATTGGACTGGCCTTTGGCCATATCTGTAGGTTATTTTCTTGACTGCTGAGTGATGTTGAAAGGCCTATCTCATTGTGGGTGTCACTACCCCTGGGCAGGTTGTTCTATAAAGAAGGCTGAGGGCCAGGGAAGCAAGCCAGTAAGTAGTGTTCCTCCATGGCCTGTGCTCAGCCTCCAGGTTCCTATTCTGAGTTCCTACCCTGGGCTACCTAAGTGATGAACTATGATCTGGGAGATGTAAGATGAATACAACCTTTCTTCCCCTAACTGGTATTGGTCAGAATGATTTGTCACAGGAATTGAAAGCAAATAAGAATACTGGGGTTTTCGGTTTTGTTCTAGTAGGGGAGTGGGAGGGTGTTGTTTGTTGAGACAAACAACAGGGTGTTGTTTGTTAGCCTCAGCCAGCGTAGAACTTGCTACATAGACCAAGCTGGCCTCAATCTCACCGAGATCTATCTGCCCCGCCCCGCCCGTGCCCCATGGCCCCTGCCCCTGCCCCTGCCTCTGCCTCTGCCTCTGCCTCCCAAGTGTTTGGAGAAGCAAGAATAAGGCATCAGATCGCTGGAACTATAGTTAAAGACAGTCATAAGCTGCCATGTGGGTGCTGGGAACAGAACGTGGATCTTCTGTAAGAGCAGTTAGTGTTACCCAGGTGTGGTGGCGCACACCTTTAATCCTAGCACTTGGGAGGCAGAGGCAGGTGGATCTTTGTGAGTTCAAGGCTAGCCTGGGCTACAGAGTGAGTTCCAGGACAGCAGGGGCTACAGGGAAAAAAAAGACAAAAAAAAAAAAAAAAAAAAAAAAAAAAAGAGCAGTGAGCGCTCCTAAACACTGACCAATCTCTCTAGCCCATAAACTGAAGCTTCTTTTGTTTTGTTTTCTGAGACAGGGTCTCCCTGTAGCCCCAGATGGGCTGGAACTCACAGACGTCCACCTGCCTCTGCTCCTGAGTGGTAGGATTAAAGGCATGTACCACCATACCTAGCTAAAAACTGAAACTTTTTTTTTAAATTTTTTCATTTATTATTTTTTTTATGTGTATGAATGTACTGTCTGCATGCAGGTCTGTGTACCCGTGTCGTGCAATGCCGCGTTGTTCAGAAGAGGGTCTTGAATTCCCCTGGAACTGGAGTTCTCCTGGAATTGGAGTTACAGATGGTTGCTTAGCTACCATGTGGGTGCTGGGGATCGAACCCGGGTCCTGTGCAAGAGCAGTCGGTGCTCTTAACCGCTAGGCTATCTCTCCAGCCCCTGAAACTCTTTTTAAAATGGGTTTAGGGGCTGGAGAGATGGCCTAGCCATTAAGAACACAGGACTTGCGTCGTGCAGAGGACAGGGTTCAATCCCCAGCACCCACATGGCGGCTGCAGACCTCTTTAACTCCAGTTCAGGGGAATCTGACGCCCTCTTCTGACCTCCATGGCATTGCATGACATGGGTGCACAAACCTACATGCAGACAGTACGTTCATACACATACAAGAATAAATAAAAATTTTAAATAAATAAATAAATAAGAATGTATTGCCTACATGTGTATAAGTGCGCCCATGTCAGAAAAGGGTGTGGACTCCCCTGGAACTGGAGTTACAGATAGTTGTTAGCTGCCATGTGGGTGCTGGGAATCAAACCTGGGTCTTCTGTAAGAGCAATCAATCAATGCTCTCAACTGCTGAACCATCTCTCCAGTCCCAGTCACATGTAGCTTTTTTTTTTTTTGAGACAGGGTCTCCCTGTAGCCCCAGCTGTCCTGGAACTCACTCTGTAGACCAGGCTGGCCTTGAAACTCCAAAGATGCCTGCCTCCTGGCTCTGTCAGAGTGCTAGGATTAAAGGCATGTGCCACCACGCCCGGTGCTTGTTTTATTTAGGGCGCTCATCTAGAACATTACCCATTAACAGCAAGTATACTCCCTTATTCTGTTGCATTTATTCCTAACTAGTTTAGAATTTTTCTAAATCTTTTTTTTAGTTATATAACACAAAATATGAGGAAAAAGACAGAAGCATGTTTAGTAATTTACCAGCTAGGTAGAGAAATGGTTAAAAATCCTTAACCAAAAGAGAATTGCTTAAAATATATAAGATTTCAATTAGCACAGCATCTCTTTGTAGTAATAAAAGAGATAAGATCTTGTCTACTGTACCTTCTTGGAGTTGTTTAGGAGAGTGGTTTTTGGCATTACTAGTCAGGAGCATTCGCCGTAACAGGGCATCAGTCCCTGTGATTTCTTCTTCACAGATCCAGTCATCCACAATACATAAATGTGGATAATTAGTTGCAAGGAGACGTAGTAAAGCTGAATGCAGCCCTTAAAAATCAACAGCAAGTCAATTGGATTCTCACATCTCAAAAACCAGAATCTTCCTCAGTCTGTTATTTTCAGCAAGTCAACAGGTGGTAAAGAAAGAGGTAAGTTCTAGCATGGTTTCTCAAAGCATTTCTAGAGCACCTATAGCATCAGAAGCTAAAAAGAACCCTATTGCATATGCAGAATACCAGATACTATGCCAATAACTATGATAAACTCTGGAACAGAGCACTAGCCATCCTTATTTGTACACATATACCTTTTAAGAAGTTTAGCTAGAATCCTAACTATTCAAAAGGTTGAGGCAGAAGATTCTATATTCAAGGCTTTGCCTGGGTTACGGAATGAGTTCAAAGCCAGCCTAGACAATTTAGTGAGATGTTATTGCAAAATAACAGTAAAACAAAGATTCAGGATGTAAATCATTGGTAGAGTTATTGCTTTAGCATATGACACCCTGTGTTCAATCCACAGTACTAGGAAAAAAAAAATGTTTTTTAAGTTAAGAAAAAAACCTTCTTTATTCCCAGCAGTCGGGAGGCAGAGGCAGGCAGATCTCTGAGTTCGAGGCCAGCCTGGTATACACAGAGAGTCCCAGGGGCTGCAGGAGACCCTGTCTCAAAAAGAACAACAACAACAACAACAAAAAAAAAAAACACAACAAACTTCTGGGATGACTCAGTAGTTAGGAACACTTCCACTAATCTTCCTATCTGAGCTCAGTTCCTAGCACCCACATTGGGCAACTCACAAGGGATGCAATGCACTCTTCTGGAATCTGAGGAAACCACACAGTAGCATACACAGACAAACACATAAGTAAAAGAATAAAAATAAGCCAGAGTCGGGCATGGTGGCGCACGCCTTTAATCCTAGCACTTCGGGAGGCAGAGGCAGGCTGGATCTTTGTGAGACAAGACCAGCCTGGTCTACAAAAAAAAAAAAAAAAAAAAAAAACAGCTGGGGCTACAGGGAGATCCCTGCTTCGAAAAGACGCAACCTGCCTCTGCCTCCCAAGTGCTAGGATTAAAGGTGTGCGCCACCATCCCCGGCTTTTTTTTGGTCTTTTTGAGACAGGGTCTCCCTGTAGCCCCAGCTGTCTTGGAACTCACTCTGTAGACCAGGCTGGCCTTGAACTCTCAGAGATCCACCTGCCTCTGCCTCCCAAGTGCTAGGATTAAAGGTGTGCGCCACCATCCCCGGCTTTTTTTTGGTCTTTTTGAGACGGGGTCTCCCTGTAGCCCCAGCTGGCCTGGAACTCGCTCTATAGACCAGGCTGGCCTTGAACTCACAAAGATCCCCCTGCCTCTGCCTTCCGAGTGCTAGGATTAAAGGCGTGTGCCAGGCCCGTGTATTTTTTTTGTCAATGATTTTTAAAAATTTATTTATTTATTATTTATGTATATGAATGTACTGTCTGCATGCAGGTTTGTGCATCTCTGTTGTGCAATGCCTCGGAGGTCAAAAGCGGGCATCGGATTCCCCTGACTGGAGTTAAAGACGGTTCTCAGCTGCCATGTGGGTGCTGGGGATCAAACCCCAGTCCTCTGCAAGAGTAGTCGGCACTCTAAACAGTTAGGCCATCTCTCCAGCCCCAATGATTTTTTTTTTAAAACCAGACTTTTTTCTTTTTGAAATAAGAACCCTACTTGTATGGATTTAATTTTTAATTATATTATTTATTTTGTGTATGTTTGTGTCTGGGCTTCCACATGTCATAGCATTCATAGAGTGGTCAGAGGACAGCTTGTGGGAGTTGGTGCCAGGGATGGAATTCAGGTTGTTAGCCTTCCTTGACTACAGGCACCCTAACCTGCTCAGCCATCTATCCACCCTCCATGAATTTTCTTAAACATTTATATTAGGTTTAATAAAAATTGTAGTTGTTATTGAAAAGTTTTTACTTTTAGCAGATCGTTTTCTTGATTTGTTTAGCCTATATTCTTTTTTAATTTTGTATTTATTTATTTATTTATTTTTTGGTCTTTTCGAGATAGGGTCTCCCTGTAGTCCTAGCCGACCTGGAACTCACTCTGTGGACCAGGCTGGCCTTGAACTCACAAAGATCCACCTGCCTCTGCTTCCCAGTGCTAGGATTAAAGGCGTGCGCCACCATGCCTGGCTTAGCCTGTATTCTAAGAAAGCAGTGTTTTTTCCTGCTTTATAAACTTTACAGACCTTAGATAATGGTTGCAACACTTTCTTTTTAGCATTTTCAGCTGTTCCAGTAAGTCACACACAAGTGATGCAGATTATAGAACACTTGACTCTGCTTTCAGCCAGTGAACTTATACCATATGCAGAAGCATTAACATCCAATATGAACCAGCTGCTGGATTCAGGGGTTCCACGGAGAATTCTTCAAACGGTCAATAAATTGTGGATGGTTCTTAATACTGTGATGCCAAGGAGGTAAATTTCTTTGTTTCTTTCTTGGTTTCCTTCCTTCCTTCCTTCCTTCCTTCCTTCCTTCCTTCCTTCCTTCCTTCCTTCCTTCCTTCCTTCCTTCCTTCCTTCCTTCCTTCCTTCCTTCNTTATGCACTTGGTTGGCTTTTCTTTTCTTTTTTTTTTTTTTTTCATTCTGGTGAGCAGTGTCTTAAATTTTATAATATTTTCTGTTCTATTTTTTTTTAATATTTTTGAGGCACGGTCTCCCCTCAGTCTCAGCTGGCCTGGAGCTCACTCTGTAGACCAGGCTGACCTGAACTCACAGACATCCACCTGCCTCTGCTTCCTGAGCACTGAGATTAAAGGCGTGGGCCACCATGCCCTGCTGTAACTACTGTTTTCTGAAACTTTTTGCTTTCTGTAATTTGGATTGTAAACCTTGTGACAGTAAATCTTCAGAACTGCCAACTTAACTGGATTTAGGGAAAGGCATGTGTCTGAGTGTGTCTGTGAGGGTGTTTCCAGAGATTCGGGGAAGAATCTCCCTGAATATGGGCAGTACCAACCATGGGTTGAGTATCTAGAAAAGGAGAAAAAAGAGGAAAGCTAGCTGATAGCCAGCATTCTTTTTGCTTTTCTGTCACATGATCAGCTGCTGCCCAATACCTTCTGTGCCTTCCCTGCATTCTATCACATGATCAGCTGCTACCCAGTGCCTTCTCTGCATTCTGTCACATGATGGACTTAACCTTGAAACTGAGGACAAATAATTCCTCCTTAATTTCTTCTGTCAGGTAATTTGGTAACAGTGACACAAAAAGAACTAGTTCAAACCTCTTGGACTGAAGGAAATGTGGTTCAGTGGTAGTGCATTTGCTAAGCAAGAGATGAGGCCCTGGGTTCTGTCCCAACATCACAGTAAAAACTGAAGGGAGCTGGGCGTGGTGGCACACACCTTTAATCTGCCTTTAATCCTAGCACTTGGGAGGCAGAGGCAGGCGGATGTTCAAGGCCAGCCTGGTCTACAGAGCTAGTTCCAGGCCAGCTAGGGATACAGGGAGACCCTGTCTCAAAAAGACAAAAACAAACAAACTGAAGAGTTTACTCATTTAAAGCTGAGCATAGTGATAAGTGCTAGGAGCCTGTACAAGAGGATCTGGGGCCAGCTTGTATACTGTGAGGCCAGCCAGAGCAACAGCCTCAAAACCCCCTCTCTCAAAGACCCCCAAACAAACAAAGCTCTTGTATACTGGACTTATTTTTTGATTTTTCTCTTATTTTCCTTTATTTTTTGTTTCTAATTATTTTCTCAATGTTATCTTCTGATTTCACTTGAATTTTAAAAATACCGGGTCTCCCTATCGCTGCAACTGTCTCCTGAAACTCACTATGTAGACCAGGCTGGCCTTGAACTCACAAAGATCCGCCTGCCTCTGCCTCTGCCTCTGCTGTACCACCACTCGTGGCTCAAAAAAATACTGTTATGTTCTTTTCTTTCTTTTTTTTTTGTCTTTTCAAGACAAGGTCTCCCTGTAGCCCCAGTTGTCCTGGAACTCACTCTGTAGAAGACCAGGCTGGCCTTGAACTCACAGAGATCTGCCTGCCTCTGCTTCTCTCCCTTGTACTGGGATTAAAGGTGTGTACCAGCACACCACCATGCCTGGCTTACTGTTATATTCTTAATTGCTAAGAGTGCCTTCTTATCTGAATGCTTTATATTAATTTCCTTCCTCTCTCCCTCCCCACTCCGTCCCCACTCCCTCCCCTCCCTTCTCCTCCCTCCCCCCCCTTCTCCTCCCTCCCTTCCTTCCTTCCACCCACCCTTCCATCCATTTTCTTTCTTTTGTTTTCTAGGCTGGGGTCATTTTGTAGTGGAAGCTGCCCTGGAACTCAGTATGTTGCTCAACCCAGCTTTTATTTTGAAAACTTAACTTCTTTACCCTCCCAGGTGCTGAGAGCACCAGGTGTATATCTTCAAACCTGAGTATTTTGTTGTGGTTATTGTTGTTGTCGTTGTTTATTTTTTGAGACATTGTCTCCCTGTAGCCCCAGCTGGCCTGGAACTCCATATGTAGGCCAGGCTGGACTTGATCTTAGAGAGATCCTCCTGCCTTTGTCTCCTGAGTGTTGGGATATTAGGTGTACACCACTATGCCTGGCATGTCTAGGTATTTTAAAAAAATTACTAATATTATTTTTTTTGTCTTTTTGAAACAGGGTCTCCTTGGAGCTCTAGCTGTCCTGGAACTCACAAAGATCCGCCTGCCTCTGCCTCCTAAGTTAAAAATTATTTTTATTTTAAATTATGTTTGCATGTGTGTGTGAATATGTGGGTGTATGCCTGTGAGTGTAGGTAGACAAAATACGATATCAGATCCTCTGGAGCTGAAGTTACAGGCAGTTGTGACCTCTCTGTCGTGGATACTAGGAACTGAATTCAGGTACTCTGGAAGTGCAGTATGAGCCATCTTTTCTGCGCATGCTTGGGTGTTTTAAGAGCCCTTTTATTTTTAAAATTTTTTAATTTTTTTTTTATTCTTTTATGTGTATGAGTGTACTGTCTGCATGTAAGTAGGTGCACCTGTGTCATACAATGCTGCAGAGGTCAGAAGTGGGTGTCAGATTCCCCTGGAACTGGAGTTAATGATGGTTCTTAGCTGCCATGTGGATGCTGGGAATCAAACCCAGGTCCTCTGCAAAAGCAATTGGTACTTTAAACTGCTGAGCCATCTCTCCAGCCCCAAGAGCCCTTTCTTACTTGAATATATCTAAATGCCTCTTTCTAGTTTCATATATGAAATACTGTATTCTTTATGCTTAGGTTGTGAGCCTAAGCCTTTAATGGCAAAGCCATTTCTCAAGCCCAAAATATTCTATTCTTTAAGTGTAGCAGTAATACTGTTTTGAAGGCTGGATGTGGTAGCACATGCTATAATAATAGTACTCAAGAAATAAGGTAGGAGGATTCTGAGTTTCAGGCTAGCCTTGGGTACATAGTGAGGCTGTGTCTCAAAATATTTTTCCAGGGGCTGGAGAGATGGCTCAGTGGTTAAGAGTGCCGACTGCTCTTGCAGAGGACCCAGGTTCAATTCCCAGCACTCACATGGCGGCCAAGAACCATCTAAGCTAGGTGTGGTGGTGCATGCCTTTAATCCCAGCACTCGGGAGGCAGAGGCAGGTAGATCTCTGTGAGTTCAAGGCCAGCCTGGTCACCAGAACAAGTTCCAGGCTAGCTGGGTCTAAAAGGGAGACTCTGTCTCAAAAAGACAAAAAAAAAAATATTTTTTTTCCTATATGTAGTTCCTATATTTTTCTATTGCTTTGGAGTTTTTCCTTTTTATTGTGTATTTGGAACATTTTCTGTTGAGTATTTGTTTTTTGTTTTTTTTTTTTTTAATGGAAGTTGGGTAAGGAGAGCATTTTTTTCAAAGTGAAAGCTTTTCACAAATGTCTGATCTTTGGGTGTCCATTCATCTTCAGAGTGACAAGTTCTCTGTGTGTGTGTGTGAGTGTGTGTGTGTGTGTGTGTGTGTGTGTGAGTTGGCAGATGAGCCAGGTGTGGTGGCACACACCTTTAATCCCAGCACTCAGGAGGCAGAGGCAGGTGGATCTCTGTAAGTTCAGGGCCAGCCTGGTCTACATAACAAGCTCCAGGTCAGCTGGGACTAAAGGGAGACCCTGACTCAAAAAGACCAAAAAAAAAAAGTCAGATTCCTGGGCTTCCCTGAGAGATGTAGCACCCTCCACATCAGTATATTCCTCAGTCATTCTCATGTGCGGTTTAGCTGACTCACCACTTCCGTTATCTTTTAGTGTCAGATTTCAAAGTGGCATCTCACAGAGAGACTTATGAGAACTGTGGAGCCAGTACAGTTTGGAAATTGTGATATGTCTATTAAGAGTTTTTAAATTGGTCTTATAAGCCAAGTGTGGTAGAACTGAAGTTTTACTTCTTTTTCATTCTAGATGCAATGAATATTCCATTTTGATTATGCAGATTTTTGAGGCTACTCTGTTTATTGTTTAATCTATCATTTGATGTCTGGTTTTTAGTTTTGCACTTTATTCATCCCCAGGAGTGGGGGGTAGAGGCCTTTGCCTAGCATGTATGAATCCTTGGGTTTGATCTCTAGTGCAGCATAAATTGATCATGGTAGTACAAACCTTTGCTCTCAGTGGCACTTGGAAGCACCGGTGATGCAGGAAGATCAGAAGCTCAAGGTGAAGCAAAGCAAGGTGGTATGCCTTCAGTCCTGGTGCTCCTATACCTTTAGTCCCGGTGCTCCTATACCTTCAGTCCCGGTGCTCCTATACCTTCAGTCCCGGTGCTCCTATACCTTCAGTCCCGGTGCTCCTATACCTTCAGTCCTGGTGCTCTGGAGGCAGGATGGGCAGATACCCGAGTTGGAGGTAACCCTGGTCTACATAATGAGTTTCAGGCCAGACAGGGCTACATAATGAATCCATCTCTCCCCCCTCTCTCCTCACTCTCTTTCTCCTCTCTCCTCTCTCTTACACATACATAATAGCAATTTTAAAAAGTTTAAGGTCATTTTTAGCAACATAGTGACTTTGACAGGAGCCTGAGCTACAAGACACCCTTTCTCCAAATGAGAAAAAAAAAAGACAAAAGCAAAAAAAAATCTCAACAACCCTCAAAGATTATTCATAACTGTTTTCTTTTTTTGTCCTGAAAATAATTTTCTTTAGGTACAAATAATTGAATGAGTATGAATTCAGTTATATCAGAGCTGTTTTGAAAATGTGGTTATTTTCTCATCAGGCTGTGGGTAATGACCGTTAATGCGCTTCAACCATCTATAAAGTTTGTACGACAACAAAAGTATACTCAGAACGATCTGATGATAGATCCTCTCATTGTCCTAAGGTGTGATCGGCGGGTTCACAGGTATGTGTCCTTTGTATTTCTTTTTTTTTTTTTCATATGGAGGTATACATAGAAATTAAAGAAATTGGGCTGGAGAGATAGCCTAGCAGTTAAGAGCACCGACTGCTCTTGCAGAGGACCTGGGTTCAATCCCCAGCACCCACATGGCTGCTAAGAACCGTCTGTAACTCCAATTCCAGGAGAACTCCAGTTCCAGGGGAATCTGACACCCTCTTCTGACCTCCGCAGCATTGCACGACATGGGTGCACAAACCTGCATGCAGACAGTACACTCATACACATACAAAAATAAATTTAAAAAAATAAAAAAAAATAAATTAAATTCAGTTTAATATTTTACTGTTATTATAAGTATGTAACATAACTTAAGCTTTAGGGGTTTTTTTAGTTGTATATAGTTGTAAATTATATTTAATATAATATTTAATATGTAGGCAATAAAATGTATCCCAAGAGAGAAGGTAGTCTTGGTTTTGGTAACTGTCAGTAGCAGCTCTTCTTTCTCTTAAAGTGAAGACCAGTAAAGAATTCCACTACTTTTGCTACTACCTTTAAAAAAGATTTTAGCTGTGTGTGGTGGACCATGCCTTTGATCCCAGCACTCGGGAGGCAGAATCAGGTGCTCTCTGTGACTTCTAGGCCAACCTGGTCTACATAGTGAGCTCTAGGCCAGCAGGGACTAAAGGGAGACCCTATCTCAAAAAGACAAAAAAGAAAAAAAAAAAAGCATATTATTTTTTCACTAGTAACATTTTTGGCAATTTAACCTAAGGAAAAAACATGGGAAGATGTATATAATATAGTACACTACTTATGACCACCAAATTATGGATAAAATATCCAATAATAACAGCTAGAGAGATGACTCAGTAGCTAAGAACACGACCTGGTGCATAACAAACCATCTGTAACTCCACCACACATATGGGTGCACTTATATACATCCAGGCAAAATGCTCATATCCATAAAATTAAAATCCAACAATAGGGAAATGGGTTAAATGTTAAATATAGCATAGCTAGAAGATAAAATACTATGTAGACAATTATAAGAAGATATAAACTAAATAAAAAAAGCCTTGTTAGCCTTGAACTCAACAGAGATCCACCTGCCTCTGCCTCCCGAATGCTGGGATTACAGGCATGCGCCACCATGCCTGGCTTTTTCTTTTTTTTTTTTGTCTTTTCGAGACAGGGTCTCCCTGTAGCCCCAGCTGTCCTGGAACTCACTCTCTAGACCAGGCTGTCCTTGAACTCACAAAGATCTGCCTGCCTCTGCCTCCCAAGTGCTAGGATTAAAGGCGTGCGCCACCATGCCAGGCTTTTTTCATTTTGTATAGAAGTTTAATTTGATTTTTACTAACTGATTATTGTCATTGCTTTAAAAGAAATTGGGTAATATAAAGATATATCTATATGTGATAATCAGGATTTGCTATGAATTAACCTAGTAGTGGTGGTAGAATAGTGGGTGGGCTTACATCTAAAAATCATACTAGCCATGTATAGATAACTGTGGAAGCTAGAGGATGAGTTCTTTGGTATTCATAATGATATTTGTTCTTTGTGCATTTCCAAAACTTTTCATACGTACTAATATGCAAGTACTCTATAACATACAAACAGATTAATCAAAGAGAAAAGGTATGCAGTGAGAAGTCTTGCTCTCATTCTGACATTGTTAAAGCCAAATTACTTGATCTTTTTTGACCAATTCCATATCCAGGTCCAGATGAAACTGTGTTATAATGTACATATGTAGCCTTATTTTTCATTATACTTTATACATTTACAAATAAAAATATTTATTGTCATGGGTGATTTTCTAAAAAATAAGACAGAAGCCGTGCCTGGGAATGTATCTCAGGAGCAGAGCACTTCCCCAGAATGGTCCTGGGTTCAGTACCCAGGCCTACCTGGGAGCATGCATACACACATACAACAGAGAGACATAACAAAGGAAAAGCATACATATATATATGGGAGGGTGAGTTCAAGATCAACCAATCAATCATAGTAAAAGCATAAGTAGTATGGGGATTAACTTGCTTCCAAATACCAATAACAACAAAAAGCATCAATATTCTCATTATGTTTTACATCTTCAAATTCATAGGTCTGCCTTATTTCTTTGAACTGCTACATAGAGTTTGCTTTGTAGATTAGAAGGATTGTCTTCCAGGAATTCTGATTAAAACAAATGTCTAGTTTGACATTTGACATTTGCGATTAAAAAAAAAAAAATCAAGGCAGGCGTGGTGGCGCATGCCTTTAGTCCCAGCACTTTCTTATAGTATGCCTCCAACATTTAATTTCCATTTCTATAATTTTGATTTTTTTTTTTTTTGGTCTTTTTTGGGACAGGGTCTCCCTGTAGCCCC
>VZQC01015038.1:956855-971993 GCA_009823505.1 Rhizomys pruinosus | reverse complement strand
TTTTTTTGGTCTTTTCGAGACAGGGTCTCCCTGTAGCCCCAGCTGTCCTGGAACTCACATTGTAGACCAGGCTGGCCTTGAACTCACAAAGATCCGCCTGCCTCTGCCTCCCAAGTGCTAGGATTAAAGGCGTGTGCCACCACACCCAGCCCATGATGTTATCTTAATCTAGGGATGTGTCAACTTTGGAGATTTCTGTAATATCTGTTACCTCTCCAGTTGTATGCATCTGGCTATGTTTACAATACCATGAGTTTCCTCTCACTGAGTGGGCTTTAGAACTAATTACTTAGCTATTAATTTCCCCCAAGATAAAAAGTGCCACTATTGGGGCTGGAGAGATGGCTCAACGGTTAAGAGTGCCGACTGCTTTTGCAGAGGACCTGGGTTCGATTCCCAGCACCCACATGGCGGCTGAGAAATGTCTTTAACTCCAGTTCCAGGGGAATCTGACGCCCTTTTCTGACCTCTGCAGCATCACACGACACGGGTGCACAAACCTTCATGCAGACAGTACACTCATACACATAAAATAATAATAAAAAAGAAAAAGTGCCACTATTGCACTGGTGTCATATGCTGTGCTGGTCATTGACATGGCTATTTGGTCTTCAAAGCTGGTGTTGGACCATTGATTGATGTTCTCCCTTAGTGGTTTGCATAGTGCTCCCCAAAGCTGTGAGAGAGAACTTCAGGGGAAGTGGCTTTCTGGTCAGTTCCAGCTTCATTGTTCCAAATCCGGTCTCCAAAGTATGTTCTGTCTTCAGGAGGTTCTGGGAGGCAATCATGGGCTGTGGCAATAGCCTGTGTAATTTTGGGAGTCTCTTAGACTACCTTGGCCAATCCTCAAAGGAAGGTGTTTCCTGCCTGGTATTGTTTCTTGTTTCTTGTTATGTAGCCTTCATCTTTCCACATGGACATTTTTTTGGTTATTTTTGAGACAAGGTCTCTCCATAGCCTCAGTTGGCCTGGAACTTGCTAACTAGACCAGGCAAGCCTTGATCTCATATGAGTCTCCCTGCTTCTGCCTCTTGAGTGCTGGGATTAAAGATATACGGCCATGTGCCCAGCTCTGTTTATTTTATGATAAACTATTGTGAAAAGAAAAAAAAAACTATTATGTCATTTTTGTTCATTTGAAAAAGATTAAATTTGGTTTTTAGATCAACTTCTCAGAGGCTTCTTAGATCCACTTTTTTAATTTGCCTTAGGATAGTGCAGCTGTCCAGATTCTCCTAGAGATTTGTTTACCTACTGAAGAGGATAAAGCAAAATGTGCCAATCCAGACAGCTCCCTCAGGAATATTCAAAGTGTCATTACTACCAGCACTCCAAATAAGGAAACGGAGGAAGGAGAAGACAACTTACTCTGTAACCTTCGAGAAGTCCAGTGCCTTATCTGTTGTCTATTGCACCAAATGTACATTGCAGATCCCAACATTGCTAAACTTGTTCACTTTCAGGTGTGTTTTCAAATTTTGTGATTGAATTTTATTTTTTCTTGAGGCTTTATATACTAAATACGGATTCTTTGAAAATGAGAAATGAGCATCATCTTTTGCAATATGTAGAAAAATCCAAATTCTGAATACTAATAAAATATTTAGATAATATATTCTTGTTCCAGAGCATCAGAAAAGTGAAATTCCAGGACACACACAGACTCTCTCTCTCTCTCTCATATTTGGAAGAGTTTTTGGAGAAAGGGAGCGAAACTTTGTTTCAGGACACATACACACACACACACACACACACACACACACACACACTTACTCATCATATTTCAAGTTGTTTTTACAGAAAGGGAGTGAAACCTTTAATTTTGTTTTTGTCTGTTTCTGACTTACAGTTATTCTCACTTTTTCTTCTTTTCTTCTGAGATAGGGCTATCCGTGTGAACTTTTGCCCTTGACAGTGGCAGGTATTCCGTCTATGCACATCTGTCTGGATTTCATACCTGAGCTTATTGCCCAGCCAGAACTTGAAAAACAGGTAATGAGCATTTTGGAACTTTTTTTTTTTAATGTGTATGAATGTACTGTCTGCATGCAGGTTTGTGCACCCGTGTCGTGCAATGCCCCGGAGGTCAGAAGAGGGTGTCGGATTCCCCTGGAACTGGACTTCTCCTGGAATTGGAGTCTCAGACGGTTTTCAGTGTGTGGGTGCTGGGGATTGAACCCGGGTCCTCTACAAGAGCAGTCAGCGCTCTTAACTGCTATGCCATTTCTCCAGCCCTGCATTTTGGAACTCTTAAGAAAATTTTGATCATTTTCCAGTCTTGGGTAGTTATAAGAAGACATTTAATAATTTTTACTCATTGAAATTTGTAACATTTGGATTTTGTATTACAGATATTTGCTATACAGCTGCTTTCTCACTTGTGTATCCAGTATGCATTACCAAAGTCGCTTAGTGTGGCTCGTTTAGCTGTCAGTGTCATGGGAACTTTGCTAACAGGTGTGTAGCCAATCAACGTCAACACAAATTTCTAAGGAAAATGATTACATGTATTTTCTGAACTTATATACTCAGTAGCTTTTTTGTATTATCATGAGTTAATACTGACATAGTATATGTTGCTGTCAATTTAACTTGTGCCATCCTTTTGAAAAATTTTGTAATTACAAATGTGCTTTATGGTGTAGAGGGTTGGGCCGGCAAGTTGTATCTTTTGTTTTGTGAATGAATATGTAGATATAGTAAGTAAACTGCTTTCTTCATTTATAACTTATTTTTTATTTTTTTTTCACCACCATGCCTGGCTTAAAGATGGTTCTTAGCCGCCATGTGGGTGCTGGGAATGGAACCTGGATCCTCTGCAAGAGCAGTCGGCGCTCTTAACCACTGAGCCATCTTTACAGCCCCCAACTTATTTTTATTTTTTATTTTTTTTAAAACAAAATTAAAGGTTTCATTCCCTTTCTGTAAAAACTTCAAATATGATGAGTAGAGTGCTTGCATGTATGTATGGGCACAACACATGTGTGCCTGGTACCTGTGGAAGCCAGAAGAAGGAGTTGGAGCCCTTTAAACTGCAGTTACAGATGGTTGTTAGTTTCCATATGGGTGCTAGGAACTGAACCCAGGTCCTTTGCAAGAGCAGACAGCGCTCTTAACTGCTGAGCATCTCTCCAGCCCCACATCTTCATGTTTTTAATGAAAATCAAATCTGTATACAGTAGAAAAGATTATGAATTACAAAATTGTCTGGTTCCAAAAAATATATGAAAATGATAAATATATTATTATTTATTTTCCTTAAATCTACAACATATTTTAACCACATTCTAATTCAAAGGATGAAATGGTATAAAAATAAACTACTTTAGCCGGGTGTGGTGGCGCACGCCTTTAATCCTAGCACTTGGGAGGCAGAGGCAGGCGGATCTCTGAGTTCAAGGCCAGTCTGGTCTACAGAGTGAGCTCCAGGCCAACTGGGACTAAAGGGAGACCCTGTCTCAAAAATACCAAAAAAAATAAAATAAAATAAACTGCTTTAAAACATATGAATTATGCCGAGCGTAGTGGTACACGCCTTTAATCCTAGCACTTGGGAGGCAGAGGCATGCGGATCTTTGTGAGTTTAAGGCCAGCCTGGTCTAGAGAGTGAGTTCCAGGACAGCTGGGGCTACAGGGAGACCCTGTCTCGAAAAGACCAAAAAAAAACAACCCCCCCCTCAAAAAAAACTCAAAATGTATGAATTGCTTTTCTATTGTTTCAAACTCCTATTGTAATAATTTCTAGTTTATAATACATTCAGTCCCACCTTTACTTCTGTTTTGTTACTTGGAACAAGGGCCCCCCCCCCCCCCCCCCCNACACCAAAAAAAAAAAAAAAAACAAACAAACCAAATTCATTTCCCCATATCTTGCCTTAATTTGTTTACTTGATGTTTGTAGGTCTTCAACAAATAAAGGAGAAACCAGATGGATGGTCTCAAATCTGTAAAGATCCATCTTATAAAAATGGATCCAGGGACACTGGAAGCATGGATCCTGATGTACAGCTCTGTCATTGTATTGAAAGCACAATAATTGAAATAATAAACATGACTGTTAGTGGAATTTGAAAAAAGAAATGAAAACAAAAAGTGAAGTTATTTGCTGCCTATCCCCCAGAGATTTGCATTGTACAGCAACTCTAAACTGAATGGGAATGGTGATATCTTGGAATTGCTGAAATGATTCATTTTAACATGAATATAGTTTAGAACTCTGAGAATTCTGTTTGCTTATATTTGATTGGTATATCTTTGGATCTGCTTTGATGGTATGTTTATAGTGTAGCAGCTGAACTTTTTCTCCATTGGGAACACATTTAAGAAACTCATTACTAGAAAGGGACTGGGCCTTGTACTTAGCTTCTGAAGTGAAGACCGCTAGGCCTTTAATTTCTTTAAAAAATGAGCATGTGGATAGCTCAATGTTTGTGAGCTTTTGGCAGTTCTCAATAAAGATGGAATGACAGGAGGGAGAGAAAAGCATGTATGGAAGGGAAAGTTTAGGAAAAATTAGGAGTTAAATACACAAAAATGCAGACTTGCAATGCAAGTAACAGTAATGCAGGTTGGAATTCTAGTTTGCAAGAAACAGTAGTAAAAAGGCTTTAAAAAAAGGCCATAGCCTTTGTAAGTGACTTTCTTGGAATTGCAGATGAGGATGTCAAGATTTCACATGTTTGCTTCGGTTTTTCCTAATACATGAAGCCATATGTTTAAAGAGATACTTGAATAATTTGGAATTTTACTGATTGTAAAGTATTTCAGAAACATCTTTGTGCAAAGAAGAACCTGAAAATAAATCTCATTTATCTTATTTTTTAAACTTATTTTTATAATGCTTTATTAACTTATCAAATTCTCAGAGGGGTGAAGATGTATCAAATTAAATGAATTTTAGAGCAATAAAACCCACTGATAAAAGAGCTCTTGGTTTGTCATCAGGATTGTAATGTACATTTTACTTTGAGATGATCTTTGAGTAAGAAAATATATACAGTGTTTGAACCTCAGGAAAAATTTAAATGTGGAAAATACTGTATTGCTGAAAAAGTTTGCAGTCCTCTATTAGTAACTTCCATCAATAAAGTAGATGCATTCAGAGAACCATGATCACATTTTCAAAATTAAGTATCCAATGTAGAAGGTACGTCTCTTTGCTGTCTGAGCTATACCTCAATCATCTGCCCCTCCGCTGAAGCAGACCTCTAGTAGAAGGTAGGCAAGCTAATAGGAAAATTTGACGTTAGCTTCAGCCTCTCCACTAGCACACAGTCACATCTCAGTTTTCCTCTTTTTAAAATGGGGTTACTCCTGGCCCTACCTCAGAAGGGTATTCTGTTAAAACAAGTTTATAGCTGTTTCCAATCATGAAGTGCATAGTATCATGCATGATGGAATATTTATAACTTTTTATTCGATGCTTCCTGTTCAATTAAGTAATTTTGATGTGAAGCGTAAAAGAATATGCTTTAAAGATACCATAAGAATTTTCATATTTTTAAACAAGGCAGTTTTGTAGTCTCTTAAGATTAAAAACAACTGCTCCTGTTTTGTTTTTAAATGAGGCCTTTCTGGAATATTTTGTGTGAATAGTATCCTTTAAGAATTCAGAAATGTTTGAAGTATGTTTTGTAACAAAATGCAGTACACATTTGCTAGATTAATTTTCAAAGACTGGTTATAACCTGCTGTGTTAAAGTAATAACATATGCTCTTTTTCATCCAATTTGTTGATGATGTAAATAAAATGTGTAAATAATATTAGTAAATGTTAATATTCATGTATTTTAAGTTAAGGTTATAAAATTTGTCACAATGTGATTTTTTTTATTCAATTGAAGACAGATGTATGCAACTATTTTGAATATTGATTTATAAACAGTCATATTCTTTATCAAATGAAGTGTAGTTTCTTGTGTTTTATTCTATAAATGTTAATATAAAAGGAACAGCATAAGGGACTGCAACCTAGGATTGTAAGTTCCAGGGCTTTCCAGTGTCCCTTTCTGTTAGCCATATACACTAAATGACAATAAGAGGTTGGAGTCAACTGAAAAGTCTTGAGAGTTTACATGAGGAAAATCAGAGTGGTTACTTAAGAGATTTGATACATTTAAAAAATTGGGAGGGCTGGAGATGTGGTTCAGTGGTCGTAGGATTTGTCTAGCATGTGGAAGCTCTGTATTTTATCCTCACCATTGCCCACAAACAAAACCCAAGTAAAAGCAGAGTAACAATTTGAAGGTATTTAATGGCCTTGAACTCACAGAAATCTGCCTGCCTCTGACTCTCCCTCCCCAGAGCTGGAATTAAAGGCATGTGTCACCGTTTTTTCCTTGGAGGTAGTTTAATTTTTATCATTTTATTGCCTTTTAAATTTATTTATTTTTTGGTCTTTTTCGAGACAGGGTCTCCCTGAGCCCCAGCTGTCCTGGAACTCACTCTGTAGACCAGGCTGGCCTTGAACTCATAAAGATCCACCTGCCTCTGCCTCCCAAGTGCTAGGATTAAAGGTGAGCGACACCACACCCGGCTATTTTATTGCCTTTTTATTTTATTTATTTATTTTTTTTTATTTCATTTATTTCTGTATGTGTATGAATGTACTGTCTGCATGCAGGTCTGTGCACCCGTGTCGTGCAATGCTGCGGAGGTCAGAAGAGGGTCTCGGATCCCCCTGGAGCTGGAGTTCTCCTGGAATTGGAGTCTCAGACGGTTCTCGGCCGCCATGTGGGTGCTGGGGATCGAACCCGGGTCCTCTGTAAGAGCAGTCGGCGCTCTTAACCGCTAGGCCATCTCTCCAGCCCCTTTATTGCCTTTTTAATCTATTGAATTGACATATCAGGACCATTACGAGACTAAGGACTTTGTAACTTTTTCAGTATTACAAATAGGCACTTGACAGTTGAAGTATCACTTTTTTTTTAAATTTTATTTATTTCCGTATGTGTATGTATTGTCTGTATGCAAGTCTGTGCACCCGTGACGTGCAACGCCGTGGAGGTCAGAAGAGGGTGTCGGACTCCCCTGGAACTGGAGTTCTCCTGGAATTGGAGTTTCAGACGGCTCTAGGCCGCCTTGTGGGTGTTGGGGATCGAACCCGGGTCCTCTGCAAGAGCGGTCGGCGCTCTTAACCGCTAGGCCATCTCTCCAGCCCGAAGTATCACTTTTAAATTTTGCTTTCAGGATAAACTTCTGGCATTGAGGTATATGTCAAAGGTAGAATTTATTGTTTTTGATTACAAGTTGTGTTATTTTTAGGAAGATGTAAGACAGCTGAAAGTGAGGCAAACAAATCAGTCTTCTGCTCCCTCTCTAAACTAGTTAATTGAATTTAAAAAAGCTGCCTCAAGTTTTGTTCAGTAAAGTCAAGTTTAGGGTATAAAAATGAAAAAAAAAAAGAAGTCAAGGACCAAAAAAACTTGACGAGGTCTTGATTAACCCTCTTTGAGGGACTTGGTCTTGGCAAAGAATAAAATGATATAGAAGGGCGCCAAGTCTTAACGTTAAGCAGATGTGATCCGGAGAGAATTACCTCCTGTGGGTTCTATTATGCGGGAAGGCCTGGAACATCATGTGTACTAACTAGGTGTCATAGGACCCCACCTGTAAGTTGGCACTTCTCTTCCCACACTTTTTGCTACTGTAAAGCTGGGAAGTTGTACTCAGTGGCGCTGATGAAAGCTCAGATGACAGCACAACTTGGAAAGACGTTTCCTGTGCATGGCTCTTCCAGTTAGCTGGGAATTGGCCCTCTGGGTGAAGTCAACAGTTTCCCAAGTTTGGGATTAAAGTAAGCACACCCGGAGGAGGTGCCCCAGTCCTTTCCAGCGATTCGCCTTCCGGTTCTTTATTCGCGGGCTTCCATTGGGTGGTACAGCGCCAACGTCGGCGACGATTGGCTGCTTCTTGTCTCATCCTGACCAGTGATTGGCTGTCGGAGCCCGCTCGCGGCCTGGGAGACGAGGGGCGGGAGGCGCGAATTTGTGGCGCTGTGTGGAGCTGTGTGGAGGCTGATCCCGCTCGCTGAGAGGTCGGGCTCCTGGCCGCGGCGACTTTCGCGCAGGCCCTCCTCTGCCCTGCTCTGCCCTGCTCTGCGGCCTTCCTTTCCCAGCAGCCTTCCCTCTTCTCCGGGACGCGGAGCGGGCCGCGCAGTGCGGGTTTCGCCTGGCACAGGCAAGTGGGCGAGACGTCCCGGGAGGCGCTAGCGAGCGTGCTCACCCTGAGGTGGCGACTGCGGCCCCTGGGGCTCGGGGCCGCGGAGCCTGGGAGAGGGGAAGGGCTGGTCCATACCCACCTGGCCCAGGCCTGAAGTCGGCCCTGTCGGGTTAACCTGGCCGGGGACACAAGTTTGTTCCTTTGGTTCTCGTGGCGGGCACTGTCCCAGCTGGGGACGTGGATGGATAACTAGACAGGGTTCGAGTTCCTGCTTCAGACCCAGAGCTTGGAGCCCGCCAAGCCTCTGTGTACGCACAGAATCACTGCTGGAGAACTTTTTAAGAGTATCTCTTTTTCTTTGACAGTGTCACACGTATATGCAGTGTGTGTTGATCATTCCCACCCCTCAGACACAGTCCTCTCCCACCTCCATGTCTTCACTTTTCTTCCTCCTCCTCCTCCTCCTCCTCCTCCTCCTCCTCCTCCTCCTCTCTCTCCCCCTTTTCTCCTTTCTCCTCTCCCCCTCCCCTNTCTTTTTGAGACAGGGTCTCCTTTTAGTCCCAGCTGGTCTGGAGCTCACTACACTATGTAGACCAGGCAGGCCTTGAACTCACAGAGACCCACCTGTCTCTGCCTCCCGAGTGCTGGGATCAAAGGTATGTGCCACCACGCCTGGCAACACATTAATTTTTAAAATTATACTATACGGCTGGAGAGATGGCCTAGCTGTTAAGAGCACCGACTGACCTTGCAGAGGACCCAGGTTTGATCCCCAGCACCCACAAGGAGGCTGAGAACCTTCTTTAACTCCAGTTCCAGGGGAATCCGTAGCCCTCTTCTGACCTCCGAGGCATTGCACGACACGGGTGCACAAACCTACATGCAGACAGTACATTCATACACATAAAAATTAAATACAAAAATTAAAAAAAATTAATGCATTGCCAGATGTGGTGGCACACACCTTTGATCCCAGCACTCAGGAGGCAGAGGCAGGTGGATCTCTGTGAGTTCAAAGCCAGCCTGGTCTACATAATGAGTTTCAGGCCAGCTGAGACTAAAGGAGACCCTGCCTCAAAAAGGACCAAAAAAAAAGAAAAAGTGGGCTACCAAGATGGCTCAGTGGATAAAGTCATTGCTGCCAAGCCCGATGAGCTGAGTTTGAGTCCTTGGACCTGCGTGCTGGAAGGAGAGAACTGACTCCAGCAAATTGTCCTGTGACTTCCACAGTGTGTCATGGCATTCATCCAATAAGTCAAAATGTAATAAATATTCAAGAGAAAAAGAATTACTGGGTCAAGATGCTTTCTTGCTTACAACCAAATTAGGCATTATTACAGATAAGAATCCTAGACCAGAGAAGTAAAAAGTACATGTTACAGCCTTTTAAAACCTATGCTCTTAATTTCTGGTTTGCTGCCTTTTCCTTCTAACTGGAAAATAGAAGAAAAGGGAAACAGGAATGTGTGATAGAAGAGAAAAGAAGTCAGAAATCAGTTGTTTCTGTAGATTTAGTACCTCTGATCTAAATTGTCACAAGAGCTTGAGTTCCACCTGCCATGCACCGTATCGTATTTTCTTTGTTGTTTTGTTCTCTGAGGCAGGGTCTCCCTGTAGCTCCGGCTCACCTGGAGCTCCCCATGCAGACTAGGCCGGCCTCTGTGTCACAGACGTCCACCTGCCTCTGTCCAAGTGCTGGGGTTAAAGGCCAGAGCCCCCACACCCAGCCCTGTATCATGTTTCATATGATTTTGTTTAATCTTCACAAGGATCCTATGGGGTAGATTCTGTTATGTTATAACCTTATGCTATACCTTCAGACATTGAGTTCTGGAAAAGTTAAGTAACTTGCCTAAATTCACACAATTGTTACATGATAGAGTAGGAGTGCAAGTGTGGATTGGTCAGACTCCAGTGCGCAGTCTTGACCACTGTGACTTATTTGTAAAAATAGGAAATAAAAATAGGAAATTCTTTTTTTTTTTTTTAGTGTTTTTGAGACAGGGTCTTCCTGTAGCCCCATCTGGCCTGGAACTCTCTATGTAGACCAGGCTGGCCTTGAACTCACAGAGATCTGCCTGCCTCTGCCTCCCAAGTGCTGGAATTAAAGGTGTGTGCCAGGAAATTCTTTTGCTTCCATTATTTTGTTTTTGCAATTATTAATTTGTTTTTTTTTAAGTTTTTTTTTTAATTTTATTTCTGTATGTATATGAATGTACTGTCTGCATGCAACTTTGTGCACCCGTGTCGTGCAATGCCTCGGAGGTCAGAAGAGGGTGTCAGATTCCCCTGGAACTGGAGTTCTCCTGGAATTGGAGTTTCAGATGGTTCTCGGCCGCCATGTGGGTGCTGGGGATCGAACCCGGGTCCTCTGTAAGAGTAATCGGTGCTCTTAACTGCTAGGCCATCTCTCTAACCCCTATTAATTCATTTTTATGTCCTGACTTCTGTTTTATTGCTAGGTGTCTGGTTTTCTTTGAATTACATTGTTTCGGTATTGATTTGTTTGTTTTTTGAGATGGTCCCATGCGTGCCCCCCTCCCCGCCCCCCTTGAACTTACAGAGATTACCCTGCCTCTGCCTCTTTAGTGCCCAGTTCAAGAATTTTCTTTGTAGAGCAGGCTGGCCTACATCTTACAGAGATCTGCCTGCTTCTGCCTCTCTGCCTCTGTCATTCTGGGTTTAAAAGTGTGTGTCAGGGCTGGAGAGATGGCTTTGCAGTTAAAAGAGAGCTGACTGCTCTTGCAGAGGACCCAGGCTTGATTCCCAGCACCTACAAGGTAGCTAAGCCGGGCATGGTGGCACACTCCTTTAATCCTAGCACTCGGGAGGCAGAAGGCAGGGAATCTCTGAGTTCAAGGCAGTGGAGGCTATAGGGAGGACCTGTATCAAAAAAAAAAAAAAAAAAAAAAGTGTGTGTCCACCAGGCCTGGATACATAATTGTTTTTTTGTGTATTTTTGAGACAGGTCTCCCTTTTTTTAAGTCCCAGCTGCCTGGAGCTCACTCTGTAACCAGGTGGACTTGAACTCAAAGAGATCTGCCTGCCTCTGCCTCCCAAGTGCTAGATTAAAGCGTGCCCACCCACCCCTGGATTAAAGGTTAATTTTTAATTATGTGTTGTACCATGTGAGTTTATTATTTATATGTACCATGTGAGTGCCTGTGCTTTTGGTGCCCAGATGAGGGTATTGGATCCCTAGAGCTGGAGTTACAGGTGGTTGTGAGCTCCTTAATGTGGGTCCTGGGAAAGCTGAAAGCCCTCTGGAAGAACAGCAAGTTACACACTAATTTTTTTTTTTTTTTTTTTTTTTGGTCTTTTCGAGACAGGGTCTCCCTGTAGTCCCAGCTGTCCTGGAACTCACTCTGTAGACCAGGCTGGCCTTGAACTCACAAAGATCCGCCTGCCTCTGCCTCCCGAGTGCTAGGATTAAAGGCGTGCGCCACCACGCCCGGCATGAACAGCAAGTACTTTTAACTGATGAGCCATCTCTTCAGTACCCCAATATTGATTTTTATTGTTTTTATTGCAGTTAGGAATTTAAAGAAGTAAAGAAGAAAGCAGGATGTCGTCAGCATCATCTGAATACACAATTGGTGGGGTAAAGATTAGGTTCCCTTGTAAAGCTTATCCAGCACAACTTGCTATGATGAATTCTGTAAGTATTTTCCAGCAGTTAAGTCTTTATTATAGTTACTTATGATCCATAGTATGCCCTAAATTTGTGACTATCCTCAGATACTAAATGATGGATATATTTTCTGGATTCATTTGGAAGAACTCCTAACCCTTAGGAAAGTAATATTGGTGACTGCAAAGCTGTACCTGTCTGATTAGGCTGAAGGAAGAACATTTTGAGAAGTGTTCTCAGTTCCTTTGGAACTTTGATTTTTGTTTATTTTGTGTTTGAGAGGTGCTTGTGTCAAAGGTCCAACTCTTTTCACTTTCCACCTTGTTCTTTTGTTTTTTTGGTCTTTTTGAGGCAGGGTCTCTCTGTAGCTCCGACTGTCCTGGAACTCACTCTGTAGACCAGGCTGGCCTTGAACTCACAAAGATCCGCCTGCCTCTGCCTCTCAAGTGCTAGGATTAAAGGTGTTGTGCCACCATACCTGGCTCACCACCTGGTTCTTTTGAAGCAGAATCTTTTGATGAACCGGGGGCCTCTGTTTTTCTTTTGGCTAGACTGCCAGCTAGTAAGCCCTGTCAATCCTCCCATCTCTGTGTCTTAGTGCTGAGGTTACAGTGTGTGCAGATCATGTCCAGCTTGTTACATGGGTGCCGGGGATCCAAACTCTGGTTCTTATGCTTCTATACCCTGGAGTTTGCTATGTAGACCAGGCTGGCCTTGAACTCACAGAGATCTACCTGCCTCTGCCTCCTGAGTGCTGGGATTAAAGGCGTTTGTCACCACACCTGGCCTAAGATGTTTCTTGGCCACCATGTGGGTGCTAGGAATCAAACCTGCAAGAGCAGTCAGTGCTCTTAACTGCTGAACCATCTCTCCAGCCCCTATATCAAACACTCTTAACTCAGCATGCTCTGGGGAATAGTTTCCAGGACCCAGGTTGGATGTCAAAATCTGTAGATGCACAAGTCTTTTATATCAAATGGTGCATTCTTTTTTATTTTTATTTGGTCTTTTTGAGACAGGATCTCCCTGTGGCCCCAACTGTCTTGGAACTCACCATGTGGACCAGGCTGGCCTTGAACTCATAGAGGACTACCTGCCTCTGCCTACTGAATTCTGGGATTAAAGGTGTGTGCCATCACACCTGGCTTGCATATATTCTATATTAACCTCCCATTTACTTTGAATCATCTTTAGATTACTTATAATACTCAATATAATACAGATGATATATTATAAATATGAATATAAATATTTGTAATGTATATAACCATGTAGTTAGTTGTTGAGGGAATAATTAAGTCTGCATGTTCAGCACAGTTGCATTTTTTTTCTGATTAGTTTCATATGTATTTATCCATAAATAGTATTCAGTATTATTTGATATGTGTTTAAAATTTGTACAATTAAATACTATACCTATCTTCCTGCAGAACTTTTTTTTTGGTGTGCGTTTGTGGTGGTTAGCTTTTTTGGATCTCCCTGTGGTCCCAGCTGTCCTGGAACTCACTATGTAGACCAGGCCTGGCCTTGAACTCACAGAGATCTGCCTGCCTCTGCCTCCCCAGTGCTGGGATTGAAGGGATGCACCACCATGCCTGGCTGGCATGTTGGTTAGCTTTAATTGTCAATTTGAAACCTGGAGTCTCAATGAGGAATTATCTATATTGTGGGTATGTTTGTGGGGGATTTTCTTATGTTAACTGATGTGGGAAGATCCAGCCCACTGTGGGCAGCAGCACTCCTTAGGCAGTGGGTCCTGAACTGCATGAGTGGAGAAATAGCACTGAGCACAAGCAAACAAGCATATATGTGTTCATTTCTCTCTGTTCTCGGGTGGATATGTCTAGTTCCTTCCATCTCCTGCCATTATGACTTCTCAGATATGACAAACTGTGACAGAATAAACTCCTTGTAGGCAGAATAAACTCCTTTCTTCCTTAAGTTGATTTTTGTCAAGGTTATTTATTTGTTTGTTTGTTTATTTATTTATTTATTTACTTACTTACTTTTTGGTCTTTTTGAGACAGGGTCTCCCTGTAGCCCCAGCTGTCCTGGAACTCATAGACCAGGCTGGCCTTGAACTCACAAAGATCCTCCTGCCTCTCGCCCGGCTTGTCAAGGTCTTTTAACATAGCAACAAGTAAAACTAACAGTGGTGACAGGAATTGATGGCGGAGTTCTATAAAGCTAGATTTTTCTACCACCCTTTTTTTTGTCTTAACATTGTATTTAAGATATATCCTTATTTATTGTTAAATGATTTTAATTGCAATATGGTTTTTGGCATGGATATAATCATAATTCATTTTCCTGTTGGTGGGCATTTGGGTGTTTCTATTCTCTTGGAATTAGTAACTGAAGATACTGTGAACTGTCTTACACGTTTCCTTGTGTTCATTTAGGAAGGGTTTGGGGTGTATACTTAGGCTGGACTTGATGGAGTTGGGCATCTTTATTTTTACTACAAAATGTTTTATTTCTGTACAAAGTAATTGTAACAGTTTGTCCTCCCGCCAGGCATGGTGGCCCATGCCTTTAACCCCAGCACTGGGAAGGCAGAGGCAGGCAGATCTCTGTGAGTTCAAGGCCAGCCTGGTCTATAGAGTGAGCTCCAGGCCAGCTGGGAGTAAAGGGAGACTCTGTCTCAAAAATACCACAAAACCCCTCAAAACAAAAACAACAAAAAACAATTTGTCCTCCCATTCATGGTATCTGTTTTTTTTGTTGTTGTTGTTCTTTTTGAGAAAGGGTCTCCCTGTAGCCCCAGCTGGCCTGGAGCTTGCTATGTAGACCAGGTTGGCTTTGAACTCACAGAGATCTGCCTGCTTCTGCCTCCCGAGTACTAGGATTAAAGGTGTGCACCACCGTGCCCAGCCAGGGTATCTCTGTTTTTCTAAGTTATTCATAGCTATTAGTGTACTACAATTTTTTTGATACAGTTGGTGCTTGTATAATTAAATATAAATTACTTTTTTTGTTTTCTTTTTTTTTTTTTAATGTGTGTGAGTGTACTGTCCGAATGTAGGTTGGTGCACCTGTGTTGTGCAATGCCACAGAGGTCAGAAGAGGGCGTCGAATTCCCCTGGGACTGGAGTTAAAGATGGTTCTCAGCCGCCATGTGGGTGCTGGGGATCAAACCCTGGTCATCTGCAGGAGCAGTGCTCTTAACTGTTAGGCCATCTCTCCAGCCCCTCTTTTTTTTTTTTAGCCAATTTTTTTTTTTTAATTTCTGTATGTGTATGAATGTACTGTCTGCATGCAAGTGTGTGCACCCGTGTCGTGCAATGCCACGGAGGTCAGAAGTGGGTGTCGGATTCCCCTGGAACTGGAGTTCTCCTGGAATTGGA